>PVKC010002027.1:0-46030 GCA_004027635.1 Crocidura indochinensis | reverse complement strand
TTTTTTTCTTTCTGTTTTTCATCAAGGCTGGTTGTCATAGCAGTAAAGTAAGCTATCTTAGTGGATTTCACCTTTGCTGTCTTGCTTCATATGGTTTTCTCTCCTCAGAGCAAACATGGTGGATGCTGCACACATACTGATGTCTGATTTTGTATTTCTTCCTTGAGTGTGCTTGGCAGTTAGTCTCCGGAGACAGCTGAAACAGCACTTCACAAACTGGCATTCATCCTTCTCTCTAATGGCTATCATATGTCTCACTTGTTTTGTGATCTCTCTTTTAAGAAGGACACAGCTCCTCTTGAAAGATCGCCTCCTCCCACTCCCAGAATAAAGAGGGTTTTTCGGTATTTCAACTTGGTTCCAGCTGAATTCTAGTTGAAAACATTAAAGTTACCCTTCATTAAGATTTAAAATAAAAATAAATCAAAAGAACATAAGGATCATAACATAAGAATCATGAGTACAGGTAAACCGTTTTGCTTAGAGTAGCTTAAACTTTCAATTTATGTTTTCAAATGGAGCCATTGTCAGTTCCCCCAATTCTTTTCACAAATGTGAAACATGATTCTAAAGGAGACACTAGTCTTTGAACTAGGTTTGTCTTCCTACTCAAACAAGTATTTTTCTTTTCATATTACCTGCCTTTGATCTCACAAGTTTAATTATACCATACATATTTATTACCAGGTGGTAGCAGTTTGTCAACATTTTGTTAGCTCATCAATCTATTTTGCTAGTGCTACAATATATGCATTTTATGAGGCCAGGGTAATAATATAGCAGGTAGGTTGCTTGCCTTGCACATGTCAACTCTATTTAATCCTGGGAATTCAAAATATTCCCCAAGCACACTATGAGTGAAGCCTGAACATAGAGCCAGGAGTAAGCCCTGAATACCACCAAATGTGGCCACAAGATTAAAAATATATCTGTATTTGCATACTATACATAATATCAGAATTAAGTTATCAATACTAAGTAGATTTAGGGAGGTTTTAAAAAAACTGGCATTTTGTTGTTGTTTTGAGGCCATACCAGCAACTCACTGACACCTGAATTAAACATTTCATGTTAAAATTGAAGTAATAATTTTGTGTTAAAATATTCCATGTTAAACAATTTAAGTAATAATAATATGGAAAAGAAATCATTGTACAAAGGCAACAGAAATAGAAATAAATGCACATATGAAGAATGATTAAAGATACAAAAAATTAAGGAGAGTGTGAGAGAAGTTATAACATATAACATTTTTTTCTTTTCATGGAGCTCAGCTGAGTATGATATCTGCACTGCATGTGGTCCATGAAAACTTCTAGGAGTGACCCTGGCACAAAACCAGAATGAAACCCTAGAACAATATCTGTAATGCAAAAGCAGAAACATTGAGTGGTGGAGAAAGTAGTATGTCTATAGAATTAAAAGTTCTTCTGGTGTTCCCAAGACAAAGTTAAGTTAAACTTCCACCTTGTATTTTTATGCTTCCGGTTCACAGTTATATTTGGCTGTGGAAGGGGTTATATTTTCAATAACAATGACAACTCATTTTTAAGTAGAATATTAAAAGACGCCTTGATTAGTTTGTTCAACCTGCCATCAAGAATATTGAAATTTGTTGAATCCTTCTTGGTTTGTAGACAGCTACTGTCTCTTTGCTGTCTCACATGACTTTTCCTCTAAATACATGATTTCATGGTGTTCTTCTATTATAAGGACATCAATCCCATTGAATTAGGGATACAACCTTCTGTCTTGACTTAATTTTATCTTATTAAATGTTATATTACTTACTATAGTCATATTGGTTATTATGACCTCAATTTATAAATAATGGATACCTAATTCAGTCTGTAACAAAATTTAATTAAAAATAAATTGAGATAGAGAAGCATAGCTGTGTCAAACCTGGTAGGCTCAGTCTCTTGGTCCAATTACTTGAGGCTCATAGAATGGGCTAGTCCAGTCCTTGCACTGTTGGAAGACCAGGCCTACATATACATCTGTTTTTTCTTGAATTTAAACATCGTGGCCTCACATCTGATTTCAGAAAGAGCTGCAGCAGTAACAAACCTAATAGGACTGAGTCACCATAGTGGTTAATAATACTAGTGATACAACTGTGGATGCATGTGTCTGCATATGTAGCTGCACTAACAGTTCAGAACATTTGACAGTTCAGTAGGAACACAGAAAATTAGATGAGAAAGTCTTATAGAAGACCACTAAGTTCAATTACCAAAAACAATAGCTCAGAAGGCTTAGTTAGTACATAACAACTTAGTCAATCATTGGTCAATAACAAGCCATTAAGTATCTATGTATATATATATATATATACATACATGTGTATCTATATATACACATGTATATACACATGTATATATACATATATATGCTGTAATAAGCAATATAAAGCAAATTATTTTGTGACTGTTAAAGACAGGCTGGCAGAAGACTGTGGGAAAGTAACTTGGAACACTGGTGGAGGGGAAGGGTCACACTGGTGATGAGATTGGTGTTGGAATATTAAATACCTGTAATGACTGTGTTATGAACTTGTTAATCATGGATTTCAAATACATTTTCATATGGGAATGTAAATAAATTAAAAACGAATAAACTTCCTTCACTTATGAAACTAAAACTGTCATAATATAATAGCTTTAACTTTAAATTAAATAGGTGCCTTTAAGTACCTAACATTTTCTTGATCTCTTCTTTTTGATGAATAAAACTTTAAAAACTTGAAATATAGGCTAAATGTCTATGAGATTAGGAATGGCACTTACTTTGCATGAGTTAAACCCAGATTTTATTCCCTAGCACATAATAAATTCTCCCAGAACCCACCAAGAGTAATCCCTGAATGCATAACCTGGAATATGCCTTGAGCACTGTCTGGTATGACCTCCAAAAAGACCTACATTTTACAAAATGGAAGTAACAAATTAAACAATACAAAGTAGAAACTATTTCCATGATATATGAAATACCCAAAGGAAGTGGAAAAATTTTAAAGCAGGAAAGACAAGCTTACTAGCATTTTGTTGACAATACATAGGGCAATGTATTTGGCATGGCTTAATTTATATAAACTGATAAATTTAGATATGGTTTATTCATACAAATATAATAGTGGGCAATCAATTTAAAATGTATTTTGAGAGAAAAGCATAAATACCTATGCTACCATCTTTAAGATTTATAAAAAGAGTAGTTGCAATGAAAATAACTTTGTACATCACTACCTAGAAAATTAGAATGAAATTATGTTAATTTGCCTCAATCAACAGACTCACATAATATTGTTATTACAAGATTATCTTGATTGCAGAATTTGTATAGACTAATAAGTTGCATTTAGGCTTAATTTTACCCGGTAGATTATTATCAATGCCGGGATAATAGGACTTCTTGTTTTCATTTGTTTTATTGCTGTATCTACAACATGTAAATTATTATCTTACACACTTAAAGTGCTTAGTGAATATTTTTTGGAAAGAATATTTATTTATTTCATGCATAATTACCATCAGTAATAAGATCTTATCATATTATAAAGCATCGTCCTGAAGGAAATTATTAGAACATTAGAATTAGTGGAGTAGGAGAATTAGTTTGTGCTTATAATGAAAAAGAAATGTGATGAAAAGGGAAAGGACAAATTACAAAGGCAAGGAGTGCATGAAGAAAAATTCAGAGCTATCAATATTGAATGAGGAAATTCTTATAAAAATTGATGGTTGGGAGGTGAGAAAATACAAGTATTGAGAAAGAAACTTATTTTATGGCAAATCTCTCTCCAAGAATGTTTTTGTGACTTATTTTAGATTTTTTGTTTGTTTTAGCTTTTAATTTGCATCTTGAGTATTTTAGTGTTTTCTAAAACAAATAGAAAAATGAAATGCTCCACATCCACCCATTGTTGTTCTATAGAACATCTGTATTTAGAGTAGTAAAAGGCATCAGTGAAATGATTTCAACGAAGTATTCAACAAATTAATTCAGCAAAGTAATCCAATCATGCAAGCTGTCTGAAAATCATTTACACGTTCTTACATTAATAATTATAATTCAAATTATATAGACACATGTTGCTATTTTACATTTATTATCTAAGGAAGCAGTCAACTTCGCTTTGTTTTACTAAGCAAAACCTGCTACATTAAAGATAAAATACAGATTTATAATACCTCACAGATTTCAGATTTTATTTGAATATTAGTTTTGCACTATGCACTGCATCTCTCAATTCTGCAACACAGTTCATTCGTCTGGCTGAATGACAGTATTATCTAGTGATATAGCAATTTTATCTATTTGGTTCTCTGTTTTGCACCCCTTTCTGAGATACTGATAAGCACAAATTATTCACTGGGTAGAATATTGATAAATCAATCATTTTTAGATTTCTGCTTAATTAACATGTAGTGCAATAGTGAATGGCCAACCAAACCATCTATTGTCTTTGGGGGTTTTGTTAATCTCAAATCATCAATGATGTCATTTAAAGTAGCAAAAAATTCTGAATATTAGAGTATAAAAAAGATGGATGCTAATGGAATTCCCTAAAGATAGAATTAAAAAAAATAAACCTTAGTAGTTGTCAATTAATCAGAAGAACTAATACACCAGTTCTGCATCTAGTCTTTTTACTAAGTAGCTAATTGAGATGAAAATGTGGATTTTACTTTTATCACCTGTTGAGGCCAGAAAGAAAGCTATTTGCTTTGTATGCAACTAACCAAATTCCAACGCCAGGACCATATTATGGTCTCACAAAATCTATCAAGAGTAATTCTGAGCACTTGCCTATATAGCCAAAATATATAATACTTACTGTGCTATTTATTTACAAACTTACAAGTAAGTTCTACACTTACTGGAGAGCTAAGTTTGTGAAACACTTCAATTGATAAGATTATTATTGATTGGGCATAGTAAGAAGATAATTTTATAAAGCCTTCAAGTGTCCTATTTGTGCTCTATCCCTTCATCTCATATGGTTACACCTACCCACCCACTTAAGCCTTCTGGGAGTAATTCCTGAGTGTAGAACCAGGAGTAAACCATGAACACCTCCAAGGCCCCCCACCAATATTTCATTAACAACATGGTAGGTTTCTAGTGTTAAAATTATATAGTTAAATAATCTAAAATAATGCATTAGATGTAGGGTTATACTTTAGGATTGCTTAATGAGAAAACTTTTTATTACAAGGTATTTCTTTTTTTTTTTTGGTTTTTGGCCACAAGGTATTTCTAATACTCCCCTCACTCCTGGGACAGATGCCACCTGACTTTTATAATACAGTAAACAAAATAATAAAATTTAAGTGATATTAAATATTTTTTCTTTATGGGCCACACCCGGTGACACTCAGGAGTTATTCCTGGCTATGCACTCAGAAATCACTCCTGACTTGGGGGACCATAGGCGATGCAGGTGATTGAACCTTGGTCCATCCTAGGTTAGCGAGTACAAAGCAAAATGCTCTACTACTTGTGCCGGGCCAGTGATATTAAATAATTTTATTTTTATAAAAATTTACTTTTGATTAGCAGTGGCTAACATTGAAAGGCTAACATTATATATAGTAAATCATATCTTCTTAATATTTTTCAATATTAAAATATTATATTAAATATGTACAATTTAGTAATATATAATTCAAATATATAAATCAAGAATATTTTCCTTGTTAACCATACATTTTTCTAGTACTTATGTGGTTAATTTTATAAATATTTGTATAATCTATAAGTAACTATTGACTGATTTAAGATTATTATAATGCATTTTTGGAGAATAAATATCCTTATTAAACCTATTTATATCTTTTTGGTATATCTATTTACTAACTTTGCAACAATTTGTAAAGTATTGCATATTTATTTAAGGATAAAAGTAAAGTAAAAATTAAGAGCAGTTCCCTGTACAAATAGAAAAGTCTAAAGCTTTGTACCTTTATGTTTAAATAACTGATAGAAAAGCAAAAATATGTTTCCTTTAAACTAATTTTTATTAAAAACCAAGAATTCAAATAATAGGAAATAAAAATACTAAAGTTCACTATGTTCTATATTGTAAAAATATTTCTTTGTAATATCTGGTTTAACTTTATAAAAATAGTATACTTTCAAATAACATGGTAAATTACTTTCAATTAAGTCCCTATGTGATGAATGATTCATAAATACAAAAGAGTTATCTTTCTCCTTTAGTATTTTATTTTCTCCTATCTAAAAATGGCATGGATGTCAGTGGTCGTATGAGTTAAATTACCATGGGCACTATGCACCATACATGTAATGTACTGCTATTAAAAAAAATAATAATAACAACTATAATTTAGTTTCCTCTGCAGCCTCTTGCTAGTCCTAGCATCTCTCAAATGCTTCTCTTTCTCTGCTCTTTCTCAAATCAATTCATTTTTATGAAAATGCTTGTATTTCTGTATGAAAAATCTGTGAAAAGAAACCAGTCTTTTTCTATAGACAGGCTGCTTACTGAGTGATTCACCCATCATTTACTCAAACAGTAAATCTATTAATATTTTAATGTATTCATTAACAAGAGTATTTCCTCACCAAAGGTCAGGTCACTATTTTAATTTTGCTTAAGAGCTAGTATGGACTTCTCTCAGAATCATCACTTTGTATGTCCAGTTCAGTGGCAATCTCCCTTGGTGGTCAAAATATGCTTTTCTCACCGGATGTCAAGGATTTAAAGAAGCAAATTGCTTGACTGTTGCAAACCACACTTCTTCAGTTAATCTACACCATACAAATTCTCTATGTATGTATGCCTTAAAAGTTAGCACCAAAATTGTTCGCTGTGTCTTGTAATCTTTCTGAAATAAATAAAAAAAAGCTTTAAACACAAATATTATTTCAAATGTGTAGTTTGTTTTCAACATTATAATACTCAGGCCAAAATAGAGGTCCATTAAAGATATGTTTAATTTTAAGTAGTGAAATAATTATCAGATAAAAGAGTTGCTTTGGTGATAAGATAGAATCAAACTAAAATTAATAAAGATCTGTTGAGCACACGTAACCTCATAGAGATAGGTATTTTAAGGAATTTATGCTTTGGGTATGTGTAACAGGCTATTACATCATTAATCATCTAGAAATTGCCACTAAAGAGACACTGATGAATCTGAAAATTATATTGGATTTTTATACATTGCAAAATTTTATGCATTGCAAAAGCAACGTTATTTTTGCTTTGCTTATTACGTTTTGTTCTTTGTTATGCATTTCAATTTCAACTACAGGTAGTGTTTTCGAAGCAACATTTTTAAATGTACGCAAACTAATTTTTCAAATGTTCAAATAAAATAATAGACAGTTTTATTTGATAGCTAATTGGCATAAGTTTGAAAGAAGTAATTAAAATATTTATGGGTACCCTCTAGGCTATGCTAATAGAGATAATTAAATTACATATAAATCTATATAAGCAAGCAAGCATTATTATTAATTTCTTCTATATTGAGTTTGGCACAGAGTATGAAAAAGTAATACAAACGTGTTTTTCCTCTGCATATCTAATTATGTACAGCCTATATATATCATAAATATCTCCCACAAAAACCATAAAAAGGACATCTATAAAAGAAAGAACATGAAAAATATGCAATCCACAACATAATTTCCAACTCTAGTATATCCCCCAAAAGAGAGGAACTACAGCAGACAAGCTTAGAATTGGACATTATAATAAATGAAATGAAATAATTAGAAAGTGAAGTTTGAGTATTATATTGATAATTTTTTAAATTTTGATGCATTTGAATATATTTTAGCTTTTTTTCTTAATTTTCTTTTTGGTTGGGGCAAGTTATCACCCAAGTGAAAATGGGAGTGAAAAGTCACTCCCTACAACATTAGGTCAAACTAGCCCTAGACCAAAGGATGTAAAAACCACACTTGTAGTCTTCAGGGGAACATTGAGTTTTTACCCCTCTACCAGAAGACATTGCCTTAGTAGGACAGATATTCCAATATCTGTACTATATTCATTTCTCTACATTTTAATATTTTGATTGGCTACTTTTTATAATCAGCTTGAATTATTCCTGATTATTTAACTACCAATATTTTAAACCAAAACAAACCATTTCAACTTGGCAGTCAAACTAAAATCTCTTTTCTGCCTTTTTAGCCTCTCCATCTTTCCCCTTTCTCTACATCTGAGTCACATAATACCCTCCCTTTGACTCTATAGTTTTATGTGGTAAATTAAAAAAATATATTGTTAAAAGTAAACTTCTTTATTAGTATTATATTATTATTATTATTGATCTAAATGATATTTTTATAACAGTGTTGACTTATTCAGAAGGCATTTAATGCTATTGCACAACCCAAGTGCCAATATTCCTCCACTGACCTACTATCCATTCCACCCCACACTATGTTACCTGGTAATCTCATTTCTGTTGTCAGAGTATAAGGCTATGTTTTCCTTGAAAAACTGTCTATCCGGGGCCCGGGAGATAGCATGGAGGTAAGGCGTTTGCCTTTCATGCAAAAGGTCATCGGTTCGAATCCCGGTGCCCCATATGGTCCCCCGTGCATGCCAGGAGCAATTTCTGAGCATGGAGCCAGGAGTAACTCCTGAGCACTGCCGGGTGTGACCCAAAAACCAAAAAAAAGAAAAAAGAAAAACTGTCTATCCTCTTGCTTTTAATCTTCATATATTAAATTATTTTTATTGTCATTCTAATATATTCCCCTTCAATCTCATCTTAACTTGGCACTCACTATTTTTCCATATTAAGAAAAGTGGAAAGCTTCCATTTATATCCTACATCAGAATCGCAACCCATTGTATGTTATATACCACAATTTCTTATTTTCTCACATCTTTTCTGAAATTGGGTTACTTCTAAATCTTAGCAATAAGATTCCAAATCTTAGTCAATAAGTAGAATGCAATAAACATAGATGTTCATATGCCTTTCTGACTTAAATTTTCTTCTTAGAATAGATAATGAATGACAATAAAGATAGTACAATGGATAAGGTGCATATCTTGCATGCAGTTGCCCCTGGACTTATCAACATATAAGTGTCCCTTGCACACTATCAATAGTGATTTCTGAGTGGAAAGCTAGGAGTATAACTGAGTGTGACCCAAAATCAAAAACGAAGAAAGATGATACATAGAATTCCTGAGTTATATAGAATCTTCATTTTCAGAAGTCTTATTTATTTAATTAATTTATTTATTTTTAGAAGTCTTCATTCTAATTTAGAAAGGCGGAACTAGTTAATAATTTTACCAACAGTGAATAAAGTTTTCTCTTTCTAATTCCAAGCAAGTACTTTATTTTTCTCCCTTTTAGGGAAACAGGCTATTATCACGACTGTCAGATAACAGATAACTCACTGTTATTTTCATAATAATTAGTGATTATAAGCACTTTCATATATATGAACAATTTATCATGCTTTATTTGTGAGAACATGTTTTGTTTTAATTTTTGATTTTGCATTAAATGATTCTCCTTTTTAGCCTTTCATTTATTAATTCATAGTATTCTTCGTTTACTCTTCTATTCAAATATACTTGGCACATGCCAAGTATTTTTGTATTTTTGCTGTATGGAACTAGTGACATACAAGAGGAAACATATGGCATATTTTATATATTTTCTATTCAGAATCTAGTTTAGGGTTTTCTGCAGTGTGTATTTATTGTTTTAATGTTCCTTTGCTTTCAAGTTTAACTATTTCAAACTACTCATATATATACTCTTATACTAGTACAGATATGAATAGGACTTTTAATATACCTAAAATCTTTCCATTTATTATAGTGTTTAATTCCAGTCACTTTTTAAGAACAAATAGAATAGTGATTAGATATTTTGTTTTTAATTAAAAATAGGATGTTCAGAGTCATTTACTTATGACCAAACAAGTGACAAATTGTAATGAGTGTTTTGTATTCACAATAGACCATAATTTCTACTCACTATAGTGAAAAGCTACTGTCCTTTACCTCTCCACCATCTTGAATAACATCTCCAAAGAAGTGCTCAAAAGAGCTGAGAACCCACCATAATCTCAACAAGTCCGATGTGGGTACTGTTGAAGAGATCAAGTCTGGTATTTTTATTTGTTACAGCAGTACTAGGGAAACATAGTGCTGGTGAGTCTTTAGGGTTGTGCACAGGGGTACCCGTACACTAGGAGACACCATTTGATATATACTAGGTATGTATCATAATTACTTTACAATTTCTAAAATCTACCAGCTATTAT
This sequence comes from Crocidura indochinensis, assembly GCA_004027635.1. NCBI lineage: Eukaryota > Metazoa > Chordata > Mammalia > Eulipotyphla > Soricidae > Crocidura > Crocidura indochinensis. Next base: position 35,749 of record PVKC010002027.1, on the reverse strand, counting down.
TTTTTTAATCAGACACCTAAAATTCTGTCCCCTGAGAGCCCAATCATGTGAACTAGATATCTCTGCTTGAGTTGCTGACCTTCATCCCTGAGAGCTGGACCTGCTTTTCTAGCTATCTATTTAATATATTTCTGCTTGAATATTCTATACAACTTCAAAAGCAACTTGTCTAAAATGAAAAACACCTTTGCTTTGCTGTCATATTCTCTGGCTTCTACCCAAACTCGTCTTCCAAATTTTATGATATCTGTCAATGGCATTTTGTCTTGGGGGATTTAGAAATTAATGCTGTAGTTGTATCTAGCTATTCATCTTTTGAAAATAATCCTCTTTACTGGTAAATTGCCATTTTTTATTGAAAATCTTCCAGCCTATCATTCATCCCTTTAGGGCCTTCCTGAACAAAGACATTTTAGGAATTAAATATGGCATACAGAATATACTACTCTCTCCTTGCATAGTTAGATTTAGATGTATAAACATTTCAGTGAAATCCTAAACTGATCAAAGGTAAAATTATCAATTGAACAAATATGCTATGATTGTTCATCACTTTGCTTTTCTTTCAGCTAATTTTCTTTATAATGAGAAAATGAAGCTATAAGTTTTATTTCTATCTATTGCTGTGTTTCCTACATGACTGTCAGTTATTTGGCTGTACTAATAAAACCAAACAATTATTTTTGTTTTTGTTCTGAGCCCACACCCAGTGACACTCAAGTATTACTCCTATGAGCTCAGAAATCGCTCCTGGCTTGGGAGACCATATAGGATGCCGGGAATCAAACCACTGTCCATCCTAGATCGGCATCATACAAGACAAGCCCCCCTACCACAGGACTATAGCTCTGGTCCCTTATGTAAATAACTATTTTTTGCAGCTTAAATTTTTTAATATATTGTTATTTAAAATCTGTATAAAACCAATAGCTAAACACATTCCTGCTAAAATAAAATTAAATATTTTAATAAGTTAAAATTTAAAATTAAACTATTTAGTGTATCAAATCTAAAAATGTCAATGCATATTCATATTATAATAAATTGCTATTTTATAAATGTATAGCATAACATTAGACTATTTCTTACATACTGGTTAATCATTATATATTGTAGACTATATAATACATGCCTGTTATATTAAGTTTATAAGTGCATCAAGTATTAAAATAATATAATATCGGGGGCAGGGCAGTAGCGCTGGAGGTAAGGTACCTGCCTTGCCTGCGCTAGCCTAGGACGAACCGCGGTTCCATCGCCCGGTTTCCCATATGGTCCCCAAAGTAAGAGCGACTTCTGAGCGCATAACCAGGAGTAACCCCTGAGCATCACTGGGTGTGGCCCAAAAACCAAAAAAAAAGAAAAATCTAACAACATGTAAGTATGCAACATATATAATATATATACAATAGATTGTCTTAATAAATATAACAAAATATTAAGACATAATATTATAATAAATATTAATTTATATTAAGATAATACTCTAAATACATAAGGCACAATACTTCAATATAAATGATAGCTTAATATTAATCTATTCCTTACATATACTATATGTTAATATAAAAACATAATATATAGCTATAATATTATTAGCATACTGTACATTTTAAATGTGATCAATATTCACAACATACATTGATAAATATTCACATTGATATATTTAGTGCATATATGTTACTCAATATATTTTGTTAATAAAATGCTATATTTATTATAAAACATTCTATTTTATTAACTGTACATATGTTTTACATGTCATATATAGGATATAATTTATATTATTCAAATTATGTTCATTGTTCTTTGAATTTAGAAGTTAGATAAGATAATTATTTCAGTCTATAAAATTAAAGGGACTATGCTTAATATTCTAGGGTTACATTTCTTTCATTTGAATGAGATGAAAAAATATTTGAATCGATTCTCAACCTTTTGACTAAGATCAAGTGTAGTATCTGTTCTTATTCATTTTAATGTCTGATACATTCTCTATCCGAGGACAATATAGTAAATGGATTTTTGGAGCCTGGAGTCTGAAGAGGAACTTGCTCCATCCACTCTGCTCATCGACCTGGTATTGCAGTACCTCCAAAAATGGTGCACCAAAAATAAATAAATAAATAAAGATATTTGTTGCTCATAGAGAATTCATAAAAATATGCCCCATATGCTAGGAGTTATAATCAGTCCTTAATAATCAGTCCTTTCCTTAGATTTTCTTCTAAAGTGTTATCACATTATTTTATATTTAAATAATTTTATAATTAAAGATATGTGACAAAGTTCTTGGTAGTTGAGTTTTAGGCATATAATATTTCAACACCAATCTACCACTAGTGCCAACACACACACCAGTGTTCCTTAAGATTTCTTTTAAGTTTGCATTGTTTACATCTTTCACTTTTGGGGACATACACATTAAAAGACTGATCAATACAAAAAGGTCCAACTTCTAATATTTCTAAAAGGAAATTCTGTCTCCTGAATATTACTGCTGCCATATAATTGATATGAGGTTTTGTTGGTTTTAAAATATAGTTCGACTTCTCCCTCTTTAGGGTTTCATCTTCTCATTTCTTTCACTGTTTCTTCCCAACAGATAATCCCTACATGAAATAATTTTGCAGTCAACTTGCTCATTGCAATATAAAAAGAATAAAGTTTGCTAGAAATTTGAGGGATCTATAAATTTATGTGATCACTTTTCATTTTATAACTATATGTAAAATTCTCTAGTAAGCCATTTCCTAGGTGAACTTTATATATAAAGTTACATATAAGTACTAACTTTATATATATAAAGTTACATATAAGTACTATTATTCCAGTGTATTAAAAGCTATCTTATTACTTGTAGAAGATAAAATGTGCTTTATCTTTAAAGTGTCAGCCTTTAAATTAATTTTAATAAATTCTGCACATTGACTAATATATACATACCAATGATTCAAAGACTATCACATTATGAATGGCCAAAATGAAAGCAAAGCAGTAAGTGTTTGAAAACTAAAGAGCACCCCGCTAAGGTAAAAAGATAAATGATAAACCTTAAAAAAATTAAAAAAAAAAAACATATGACGGTTCTTTGTGACCAGGAGACTGTTTCAGACAGGCATTCTTTTCATTTTTATAATTTTTAAAAAGACACATGAAAATACACCAAGGTAATGATACCCACTGAAAATATTTTAAAGGATTGTGATGCACTTTTGAAATTGTGTGCATGAGTTCTTGCCTAGAGCCCTGCTGAATCTTTTCTCAAATTCATAAAGAAAGTCCCTCAGGATATTTCACAGTGTGAAGATACAGTCTTCTTTCCTGACAGGTCATTATTACATATCATGCTGGGATGAGTACAGAACCAGTGAGCGGCTTCTCTTCTTGCTTCTTCTATAAATGTATGTGTGACTTGAGCTTTGGAATCTTAAATGTCCACGAGAGCTCAAAGGGTTTCTGATTATTGATTTGCACTACAGGACAGGGCTGACACAAGAATTGCACTTGTGTCTGGCAGGATTGCAATCAGAGTCCTTGGCAAAAGTCACATTGCATGAGATTGACTATCATGTGGCTCAGAACACCTACTGAAGGTGGGTGCTGTTTTTTTAAGCTTTGGTGCTAAGAAAATTTTTGGGCTCGCTTTAAAAATTTTGTAATTAAAAGCAATTCTACAAAAGAAAATCTTTTAACTGCAAAGGAACACGTCCATCAAGTGCTAACTTAATAATGGAAACCAATAAAAGATAAGAAATGAAAACAAAGGAAAGCATATGCTATGTGTCTAATTAGTCTAAAACTTTCTAAGTTAGACATCACAGGAATGACTGTGCTTAGAAAAAATTCCTCCTTATCTTTAATATATATAGTTTTTACTCATTAAAATATTAAAGGCTTAAATATTTTATACCACACAATTCTTGATTCTCTTTATATAGTTAAGATGATTATTGGGGAAAATTAATTTTGAAATTTATGTTAAATGTTATAGCCTTGTTTCTTATGTTGATTGTAAGAAAAAATAGAAATGTCTTTTAAAATGCTAAAAATTACAATTACAAATATATTACAAATCCTTTGAATAAGAGAGCAGAAGTCGGTCTCTGCAAAAAAATATATTAGACACCAAGGAAGTATAATTATAGAGAAAGAATAGAAAATAGTTGAAAATTAATAAAGTTTTAAGTTCACTAACTATTTGAGTAAATCAATTACTTTTTACCGTAAATTATATTTGCTTAGTATGTATTAAGGTATAAAGGTAAGCAAAGGTAGTTTAATTAAGATTTGATATGAACAAATTTAAAAGTCAATCAAATGACAAATGATTATAAGAGTTTAGAGTAATCATTAGAATCACTTCATTAAATGTTTATTGATATTATAAATTAATTATTATATTCAGAGAACATATTTAATAGTTATTACCAATAATGATTACTGTCAATCTTTGATATTCATAAAAGATGGACAAGGAGAAAGATAAAGGTTCTAATCACATTACCAAAGTCTTTGAAACATAAAAAGACATAACCAAATCCTCACTGTGTCTCACAAAAATAGTCCTTTATTATGAATATTAAATCAAGGTATGGGTGGGCAGAAAAGTAGAGCTTTTCATTTTTTCATTTTTTACCCCAGAAATTATCATTTTGGGGGGGAGGACACACCCAATGACACTCAAGGGTTACTCCTAGCTCTGTGTTCAGAAATCGCTCCTGGCAGGCTGCTTGGACAATATTGCATGCCAAGGATTGAGCCTGGGTGGGCTAACACTCCGGCTCTATGTATTTGGAATTTAAGGATGTTAACTTTGATTGAACTTCAGTTATTTTATTCACTGTATATTTTTCTTCTTTTTTAAATTGAAGCAACAATGAGTTTAAATCTGATGTAGGCTCCAAATATGTATCATTGTAAATCAACATGCGATATATCATAATCAACTTTCTTTTTATAAAAGCGGTGAATTTTGCAAAGGAGAAAATTATATCATGAATTATAGAGAAAATATCACTTTTAGTTTATTACATGAATAATTGAATAGATAAATAATAGAGAATAAGATATGTAATAGACAGACAGATGATAGATATATGATAGTTAGATAAACACATGTACCACATATGAATGTTCATATATTTATTGTGTTTGTCTTTCTCCAACTAATTATACTAAGCCTTGTTTTAGGTCTATCTATATAGTTTCAAGTAACAAAATTTAAATACTTTATATAATTGAAAACAATTTCATCAAATATAAATAGCATTCCTTATTTGAAAATTTGATACTTGGCTTTCAGAATTTTTCCAGTACAAAATTAGGATAAATAACTAAGTAATAAGCATGAGAAGCATAGATTTATTTAAATTAATGTTATTATCAATTTTTGATAAGTATATAAAAGTGAGACATTTGAATATTTTGAAACATTTATTTTAAACTTTGGAGAAATTTTCCTAATGCCTCACAATTGACTTCTCCAATGTAAAACCCTACAAAAAGTATACAGGAGTATACATTTTTTTTATATTCTGTCCAAAAGTTCCTTGCTTCTTACTTTTCTTTTTATAATAGCTTTTTCATTGCTGTCATATTTTTATTATCCTGATAAGGATAAATAATATAAATATTTTCATTTTGTTACTAGTCATCATTCTTCTTTTTTCAAGAAGAATCTATTTGAATGTTCCCTCCTTCCCTTTTTTTTTTTTTTTTTTTTTTGGCTTTTGAGTCACACTGGGCAGCGCTCAGGGGTTACTCGTTACTAGTTCTACTCTCAGAAATTGCTCCCGGCAGGCTGGGGGAACCATATGGGATGCCAGGATTCGAACCACTGTCCTTCTGTATACAAGGCAAACACTTTACTGCAGTGCTATCTTTCTGGCCTCAGATGTTCCCATTTTTTAAGTATAAGTTTGCTCATTATTTTGTTGCTGAATTTGATAAGTCCTTTATAACTTTTAGAATAACAGTCCCATTTAAACAGCAATAATTTTCAAATATCTTCCCATTTACTAGTAGGATGTCTTTTTTTTTTTTTGACAAAACTTTGTTTTGTTTCTAGGGTGTTTTATTGTGAAGTTTACTATTCTTTTCCTATTTTAAATGAAATTAACATATCTTGTTCTCTTTCTGGAAAGAATATGACTGATATTTAGGCTTGTTTTGAACTGTATGTTTCTTGATAATGTAGTAACTTAAAAACAAAAAATTGGTTCTTCCATCTATGAACACCGATTTTGTATATTTATTTGTGTCTTATTCCTTTCAACGATTTCCAGTAGTCTTATAATTTTCTATGTACTGGTCTTTTATTTCTTCATGAAATCTATTTCAAGGAATTGAATTAATTTTTAACTATTTATATGTAGAATTATTTATTGGTCCTCCTCCCGATGCTTCATCAAATGTATCTAGAGTTACAGCAAATTTGTACATTATGATTTTGACATTTTACTAAAAAAGATTATTATTTCTTTTTTTTTTTTTTTGGTTTTTGGGCCACACCCAGTGACGCTCAGGGATTACTCTTGGTTATGTGCTCAGAAGTCGCTCCTGGCTTGGGGGACCATATGGGAAACCGGAGGATCGAACCCTGATCCTTCCTAGGCTAGCGCAGGCAAGGCAGGCACCTTACCTCCAGCGCCACCGCCCGGCCCCAGATTATTATTATTATTATTAAGATTTTTACTGGTATCCAGTATTTTCTCTGTATATTATCATGTCACCTACTGTCAGTGAAATTCACAAGAACAACATGATTCCCTACAGGCATAAAATGTAGAAATGACAGAGAATTTTTTTACCTACAAATCTGTGAATTTTCCTGAAAAGTTGCCTTCAGCAAGTATATAAAATGAAGTCCTTGTTGCTGGTCCTGTGTAAAGTACCAAATAATCTCCACATGTGCCTCACCTTGATCAAGGTTATATATTACATATTCACTCTCTCCTGAGTCATTAGTAGATCATAGTCCTTGAGTATTTCTCTCTACCTAATCTTGTCCAATTATGCAGGTATCTTCTCTATATCCACTCCATTGAGTCTCTGTGGGCATCGTACTTGCAGGGTGTGCCTCAGTTTTATGCTAATCAATAGGGTTTCTCAGTGCTGTTACTTTCTATTATTAAATGTTAGGAACAAAAGAAACATTATTAATTTATTGTTGCTGTCTCTTTTTCTACTTTTGATGTATGAAATTTAATATCTGGAAGTTCATTTTGATTTTCAAAAATATTTAACTATGTTAAAAATTCTAAAGGTTTAATATCCTTCCACTTTTTGAGCTAATTTATGCATTTTCTTCTTTTTATTGTAGTAATACATTCTCAATTTATTTTTTTGGTTTTTGTTTTTTGGGTCACACCAGGTGATGCTCAGGGCTTACACCTGGCTCTGCACTTAGAAATCGCCCCCTGGCAAGCTCAGGGAACCATATGTGATTATGGGATGCTGGGATTCAAACCACCATCAGTCCTAGGTTTGCCATGTACAAGGCAAATACCCTACAACTGTCTAAATGGTGATAATTCTACTACCCTACCTCTTTCCCTACCTTAGTCTAAAGAAATTAACTTGAGAGTCCACAAATATGTGTAGCAATCCCAGATAGAAAAACCTACTCTAAGTCTTTATACTTCCTACTGTCTGACTGAAAATCACTTTAGGGCACCGGAGCAGTGGCATAGAGCCATAGGGTGTCTGCCTAGGACAGACCACAGTTTGATCCCCCAGTTATTTCTAAGCACATTGTCAGAAGTAACCTCTGAACGTCACTGGGTGTGGCCCCCAAAAATTGAACAAAAATCACTTTGTATCCTAAAATTGGAAAAAAAACACAAAGGCAATAACTTTCCTATGGAATTAATAAATAAACATATTTTTCTACCTAACTAAAAGATATTACATTTGAAAATAAATAAAATTATTTAACATATTTTTAGTATTTCATTTATTTATTTATTATATCATTTAACTTTGTCAGTCTTTAAACTTCTTTGGATATTAAAGTTATACTAGACTGAATTTTATGTAATTCTTTATATTCTGTATGATTCCACATACTTCATGCTTCCTCTGAAATCAATATTTCTCAGTTCTCTAAAGATAATGCTTTTATTTATTTATTTATTTATTTATTTTTGGTTTTTGGGTCACACCCGGCAGTGCTCAGGGGTTACTCCTGGCTCCATGCTCAGAAATTGCTCCTGGCAGGCTCGAGGGACCATATGGGGCACCGGGATTCAAATCGATGACCTTTTGCATGAAGGACAAACGCCTTACCTCCATGCTATCTCCTAGGCCCCAGATAATGCTTTCTGATGATCAGATTTAACATAGTCATGCCAAGTTTCTTTTTTTTTTTCAGTATACTAAATGTTTAGCAGATTTCCACCAGTAGGTGGTGAATTATATAAGGATAATAATTTTTGAATTAGTGTTGTGGAGGGTCTCAAGAAATTATTATGAAACAATGATATAAACCATATAAAATAAGATATGCTATTACATATTTTAATAATTTCTGATATACAACATTATAATTTTGCATCTGTATCACTATATCATGTTTACCAAAAAGTATAGCTTCCCAATAATTGATACACAAGTTAATTATTATTTTCTTTGATTTGTCTTCTGATAACCATCATTTTGTTTTTGCAATCTAATAGTTTTTGTTACTTATTTATTTTTCCTTGACTAACTAGAGGAATATTTTGGATTGAATTGAGGCCGCATCCAGTGCCTTAATCCTCTGTACTCTGTCCATCTCATATGAAATTTATTGATCTTGCATTATGATAAACTGACCTGAGCCTTTAATAAAATTGTGGTGCCAGTTTTAGTATAAAAAATGAAAATTGGTTGCACATTTTTAAAATGCATTTTTGGGAGGTCACATCTGGCAGTGCTCAGGGGTTACTCCTGGCTCCATGCTCAGAAATTGCTCCTGGCAGGCACGGGGACCATATGGGACACCGGGATTCGAACTGATGACCTTCTGCATGAAAGGCAAATGCCTTACCTCCATGCTATCTCTCCTACCCCATGAAATGCACTTTTAATGGCATCTTCTAATACATCATCTCATTTTTATATTAAATAGATTAAAAATTCTAAAATATACTTTATTCCTTTATAGGAAGTTTCTGAAAAAGAAAGTTTAGTGTACAGCAACATTCCAGGAGATGTTCTCAGATCTACACTTGGTGATGCTTGAAGCCACATGAAACTTAACATAGTAAATCTGAGCCCTATTCATAAGCACTATTTCCTGCTCTTTAACTACTAACTGGAAAGCTATCTGACTACAACAGACCTCACACTTAAGAACATTTTACTTCTTAAACTGCCTGATTTCCCTTTTAATCTGTCTTGTTAATTCATTTCCTCTGCTATCCCTTTATTGAACGCCTTTATCTAATTTTCGATGCACTGTCATCTGTTCATCTTTTTTTAGTTCTGCTGCTTATCAAGCATTTCTTTACCATAGAATCACTTTGCTTGGAAAACTATGAGCCAGGTGTATATTACTAACTTGCAATACTTCCAGATGAATCTTGTTTAATTTTCTTTTTAACCTTGCTTTAAATTTGTAGAATAGGATATGTTCAAAACCCATTGAACAGCAGGTGTAAAACACTTTTTTTGGCAAAGAAAAATGGAAAAGTACATATATAGCCTATTTTATTTATATCTAAATATAATGCTGCTCTTCCACAGGTAGTTGTCGGCAGGTGATATCAACAGGAAGGCACTAGAAAGTAATGGAAATTAGAGCACTCAACACAACAGGACATATTTAGCCTTTGAGATATACTTTATGAAAAACCTTTCGATGGAGCCTTGCAAAGTATTATTCTGAAGAACAAAGAAAAACTAGTATTGCTGATATGAAGTTAATGTCCAGCATGCATAACTTCAACTACAAACCCAAAAAATTCTTTTATGAATTTCTATAAAATAGTATTTATAAATTAATAAAATATTATTATAGTCAGTGAAATTTATTTTATTCATCACTAATCTTACAAATTACTTTTATACAAACATTATAATTATTAGTTTTTGTTGTTGTTTTTGTTTGGGTCTACCACCAGTTATACTCAGGTATTATTCTTGACTCTTCTCTTAGAAATCATTCCTGCTAATGCTCCAGGAGTTATAAGGGAAGCCAAATCTGGGTCAACAGCCTGTGCAGATCCAACAAATACATATTTGAATAATTAAAAGAATTAATGTAGTAAACAGCTACCAGCCTTTTTTTTTCACTTAAACCTAATTGTCTTTAATGAAATAAGAGAACAAAACTATATGTTTTTAAATAAAAGGAATGTTTTAAAGTTTCTGGTACCAAAAATCAGGTAGAAGGCAAATATAACCATATGTATATATGTGTGTATGATAACTACATGTATATATGGCATATATGTCATAGTATTTCTGTTTCTAGTAATTGATATTAAATTTATAATCAAGAATAATATCATGATCTAATTAGACACATTTTATATGTATATAATCTAATATGCATTCAAGAGAAGATATGCGCTCTCTCATGGATTTTGCAAATTTATCAAAAACCTTGATTTCTTCCTATGTCTCAGTCTTTCATAGTTCACAGAACTGAGATATATATTTCCTACCATATTATACATTAAACTTATACCTATACATGATATGTTTTATAGGTAATAAACCAACCTTTTTACCTTTATTAAGATTTCTTGTATATTAATTATAAAAAATCATAAAGATCTAGAAGTTTTCAGTAATTTCTAATATGTTCTTGTGTATATAATGTCAATGCCATGATTCTATGCATTCTAATTGATTTTTAATACAACCTGAATTTACTCAACTAGCATCTTAGGCATTTTAAAGTATAAATAAATATTTTATATTAATAATATAAAAAAAGATATGCACATTAAAAAAATAAGGGGGCCGGGCAGTGGCGCTGGAGGGTAAGGTGCCTGCCTTGCCTGCACTAACCTAGGACGGACCACGGTTCGATCCCCCAGTTCCCTCCCCCGGTTCCCTATATGGTCCCCTGTGCCTGCCAGGAGCGACTTCTGAGCGAATAGCCAGGAGTAACCCCTGAGCGTCACTGGGTGTGGCCCAAAAACCAAAAAATAAATAAATAAATAAATAAATAAATAAAGACTTTGGAGTGTGATAATGAACATGTAAAGAGCCAGTAGTTGCTCCCTTGACAGTATGCTTCAAGGGTGAAGAGACCCTGAATCTCTTAGGCAAGGAAATTCTCTTTCTTATTTCCCCAATACTTATTGTGCCTATGCAAAAAAAAAAAAAAAGTAAGGAAGCACAAAACCTTGCCACACCAGCACTCCTTCCTTTTTATTTATTTTTTTCTTCTTTTTATTTATTTTTTATTTTTCTTCATTTTTTTCTTTCTTCTGCACTCTTGTGGTTATTATTTGGTGATTTTTGTTGTTGTTGTTGTCGTTGTTGTGGCTGGGTGCTTCTTTTTGGTAGTTACTGCCTTTTCTTTTTAATTTTTTTTTTTTTTTGGTTTTTGGGCCACACCTGTTGACGCTCAGGGGTTACTCCTGGCTATTCGCTCAGAAGTCGCTCCTGGCAGGCACAGGGGACCATATGGGGAACCGGGGGATCGAACCGCGGTCCGTCCTAGGTTAGTGCAGGCACCTTATCTCCAGCGCCACCGCCCGGCCCCTCTTTTTAAATTATTGTTATTGTTGTTTGCTGGGGGGGGGGTTGTTACTTTTTTCTTTTTCTTTTTTGTCTTTTTTTTTCTGTCTTCTTTGAACAAAACCACACAACTTGAATTGTCTTGAACTGCCTCCTGAATTCAGGGGGAAAATAAAAAAATGAATGGTACCAGGACCAAACAGTCATATGAACATTGAGTGGAAATCAAAAATGATCAGACTTAAACACCAAACCCAAAGTCAACAACAACAATCAATACCCTATCTATAACAAGCGCAGAGGAAAACAGTTACACTAGTACTCTATGGGGCAAAGGAGGTGATTTGGGACACATGCTGGTAAAAGGAGTAGAGGGAGAACTACCCTGGTGTTGGGGATGGCCCTGGTTAATTGTCACTATATACCTTAAATATTACTGTGAAATATTTGTCATTAACTTTGGTCACAATAAAATTATTTTTAAAAAAAGAAGAAAAGAAGAAAAAAACATGTAATTCTGGGACCAGAGCAATAGTGTAGTGGTAAGGCATTTGCCTTGCACTTGGTTGACCTAGGAGAGACCGAAGTTTGATCCCCTGGTGTCCGATATGGTCCCCCAAGCCAGGAGTCATTTCTGAGTGCATAGCCAGGAGGAACCCCTGAGCATTACCAGATGTGGCCCCAAAAAATATGTAATTCTAGTTATGAGATTATTTTAGAAAATTCAGTTATGGAAAAATTATAAATATCTTCATCAAGCTTGGGATAAAAATACCTTTCTTCATTGAGTAGACAGAAGCCATAAGCACCATGAATGAATTTATTGGCAATGCACTGAATATTTTATGAATATTCAGGGAATATTTTGCACCTCAAATAATTTTTATTCTATTTTACTCACTATGTATATGTTAAACATTAGCAGTGTATAATAGTTTAAAGTAAAACTAACAACAGAAGAAAGATACAGATTATTAGCTGTTTTTTTTTGTGTGTCCAGGTTAACATTTGTTTCTCTACTAAAGAGCAGAAATTAGAGAATCAAATAAATAAGCTGTAAAAATTTAGAGCATAGAATCCCACATAGTTTGGGTCTAGCAATCAAAACAACAGTATGCTTAGCATATTTCTGACCTTAACTTATTCAAAAAATGAAAGAGGATATTGTGACCTACAATTGTAGCTCTTCCCTTGCTAGAGTTACAGTTCAAAGGATACAACACTGATAAAGGATAGTTCAAAAGAACTACCAAGGAAGAGAGAGAAGAGTTATGTTATGAGTCTAGACTTAAGTGAGACAGTTTTTGATAAGAACAAACTGAATTTGTCCAAAAATATTGAAAAGTCAAGTAAGATAGCAGCTACAAAACACATTAACCTGGGCAAGAGTCAACTCCATTTAATGTAGAAAAAACAGGCTATTCACTGTAGTGTTTCAAATAAAAATTAGAAGTGAAAATCCAGAGCAATAGTATAGCAGTAGGGCGTTTGCCTTGTAAACTGCCTACCTGTGACAAACTTGGGTTCAATCATCAGCATATCATATAGTCCTCCAAACCTGCCAGGAGCAATTTCTAGGTGCAGAGCCAGGAGTAACTCCTGAGCGCAACTGGGTGTGGCCCAGAAAACTACAAAAAGAAAAAAAGAGAGAGAAAGGAAAGACAGGTCAGAACGTTTTTTCAACCACTTTCAGGGATAATCCCGTGAAAGCAGCAGAAAAGTGTTGGAGGATAAAGGAGTTGTCAACAGACAACATTTGGAGATTGCAGGAGATTAAACCTGAGACAAATGCATGCAAGGCAAGATTTTTATTGCTATGCAATCTCTTTAGCACCTTCCCAAATTACTTCTATTAAAGGTAATACAAAATTGGGCCAGAAAGTTGGCGTGGAAGTGGAGCGTTTTGCCTTGCATGCAGAAGGATGGTGGTTCGTATCCTGGCATCCCATATGGTTCCCTGAGCCTGCCGGGAGCGATGTCTGGGCATAGAAATAGGGGTAATCCCTGAGTGCTGCCGGGCGTGAGCCAAAAACAAACAAACAAAAAAGTTATACAAAATTATGGGGCTGGAGCTTTAGCACAGCAGTAGGGCATTTGCCTTGTAAGCAGTCAATTCAAGACAGACCTGGGTTTGATCCCCTGCATCTCATCTCAGCCTGCCAGGAGCTATTTCTGAGAGCAGAGCCAGGAGTAAGCCCTGAGAGCTGCTGGGTGCTTTAAATAAATAAATAAATAAATAAATAAATAATAAATGTTATACAATGTTAGATGTCCCCTGCATTTATCCTCATAATCTCCTTTTCTCAATCCTCAGAAACTTCTAGTATCAACTATTTATTATTGTGACTTCCTTATTTGATTTTAATCCATATTTGCCTCCTCTATTTCAAATTTACTTATAAAATGGCTTGTTTTTTATTTTTCTTACTCTCCTTCTCTTCTATTTTACCTGTATTCCTATCTTCTTTAATCTTAGTCAAATAATTTTCAATTAGCTTAATTTTATCTTATTTCCTCTTACTTCCTTTTCTTCCTCCTCCTTTATCTGTCTTTTCTTTTTTTCCTCTTTCTCATAATTCAATATTCTATATTCAATATAGGTAGAGTTTTGATTACATCCTATATATGTACCTATATAATTTACACATAGCTACTTCTTTTTTTTTTTTGCCTCTCTCCTTCCCTCTTTAATCCCACATAGCTACTTATTGAATAAAATGTTTCTTTGTTCTTAAACATGATTAGGTTGATCAAATAATTATATTCTTTTCTTGGAAAAAATTATTTTATTTTGAATGCAGCATCAAGTTTATTTGGTTTTTTGTTTTTGTTGACAGTAAATGTTATTTAACAGAAATAATAAGAAGTGATACAAGTTGAATAGAATTATAATAAGCATAAAACATTTCTGAGAGCCAAAAGTCTCTTCTATTCAATTGGTTGATCTTTCCATAATCTCAATTATTCTACTTGTTTATTTATAATTCTAGTATCTAATGCAATTTCTAGTAGCTATTACTCAATATTTCTATGTAAATATATTTACTTATTGCTCGTATTTGCTATCATCTATTCATATATGTCAAACTTGATTTGTTTTTGTGATTTTTCTGGGTTTTTTAAACCACACTTAGCAATGTTCAGGAATACTCCTGACTGCACTCAGGAATCACTCCTGGTGGGCTTGGGGTATCAAATGAAATATCAGGGATGGAACCCAATTCAGTTTCGTACAGTGAAAACCCTCTACCCAAAACTTATCGTGGAACCAATAAAAAAAGGCCCTAGTCTAGGCTTTGGCCTACGATCTGTACAAATACCAAAATTTCTAATTTCAGAATTCTGACTGTGACAACTATAATTGGGCATAATTTCTAGAAACATAATGAAAGAGTCCATCCTAGGCTTTGTCCTAGGATCTATGTAAAAACCAAGACCACCAACTACAGAAGACTGATTAAAACAGCAGTGATGGAACAGAATTTCCTGAATGGCAAAGAAAGACTCCATCCTGGGCTCTATCCTATGACCTGTGCAAATACCAAGATCTCTGGTTTCAATGGCCTGATCTTATCATCCATGACTGAGAGGATAGTTTCCAAAACCACAAAAGGACCTAGTGGAGCGTAAAAGAACAGGTATGGAGCCTGGAGTTATGCCCATGAAAGTATAATTCAAGGGCTGAGAAACCCTGTATCCCATAGGCCAAAGGAATTCTCTTTCTAATCTTCCCAATATTTACTGTGTCTATGAAAAAAAAATAAAGAAACATGAATTAATTTTTTAGTTGCTATTGCGGTTGTTTTTTTTTATGTTTTTATGCTCTGTTTTGCTTTTATTTTGGGACTGGGATTATTGTTTAGTTACTGTTTTTATTGCTGTTGTGCTTTTCGGGTTTTTAGTTTGATTTTTTTTTTTTGTATTGTTGTTATGTTTTTCTTCTTATTTCCCTTTTTTCTCTTAAACTGATATTTATAGCCTCTAGAACTCCTCCCGTTTTTTTGCTTGTTTGATTTTTGCCCTCCCCCTTTTTCCGCTTCTTCTTTTCTTCAAATAGAACTACATAACATAAACCATCTTGTTCCACCTCACAAACTGAGGAGAAAATAATGGAGAATATCAAGACCAAACAGTCATATGAACATTGAGTAGAAATAAAAAATGATCAGAGTTAGTTAGATACCAAATCCAAAGTCAATGACAACAGATTCTATACTCAATTTACAACAAGCTAGACACAGAGGGGACCACTTATACTGGCAGCCCGGAGGGCAAAGGAGGAAGACATGGGATGCATGCTGTGAACGAGGGGAGAGGAAGGACAAAATTGGTGGTGGGTATGCCCCTGATTCAATGTCACTATGTACCTAAAATTTTATTGTGAATGATTTGTAATTCACTTTGCTCAAAATAAAAATTTTCATTAAAAATTAAAAGAAAACGCTCTACCCATTATTGTACTATTGCTCCCCCACCCTTGATCTTGAAATCAAAATTATAGAGGTCAGAGAGATAGTATAATAATAGATAGGCATTTGACCTGCGTGTGGCTAACCTGGATTTAATCCTTCACACAAATGCAGTCCCCTGAGCACCAATAGGTGTGATCCCAATCATAAAGTCAGGAGAAAGCCCAAAGTCTAAAAATGACACACAAAAAAAGTCATCAAATTGTATTTATAAAGAAGCCATGTAATCAATACTATTATGTATATATATATATATGTATGATACTATAATATGTTCATTTGCCTACTTAATTTGGCATTCAAATTTACTAACTTAATATGTAACAGATTTGTATGCTATACTCAAGGAACAGAATATGTGATTGTAAAATAAAATATTAAATGCTGTAGGCTATTAGATGAAAAGTGGAAAGTTGCTAATTTTTGGAAGGTAGTCTTTGTGATTTTTTATTTGACTTTGAAGTAGAGTGGTAAGAGGCATTTTAATGAACTATTTAAGCAAAGTATAATTAATAAAAATACGTTAAGGCTTTATCATAGGTTTCAAGGCTTGTCAGAGATTACAGTGGAATAATCCTCTTTATTTTCTTGAGTGTATAGTATAAAGAAATATGGACAATAGAAATAAAATTAATTTAAATCAGGCCTATTCTATATGAGAATATATAATTCAAAATCTTCATATGATATCTTTTAATTAAATCACTATTAATAAATGCTATTTGTTTATATATGTGAATTAAAGTCTTTTTTTATTGGTTTTTTTTTTGGGGGGGTCACACCCGGCAGTGCTCAGTGGTTACTCCTGGCTCCATGCTCAGAAATGGCTCCTGGCAGGCACGGGGGACCATATGGGGCACCGGGATTCAAACCGATGACCTTTTGCATGAAAGGCAAACGCCTTACCTCCATGCTATCTCCAGGGCCCCTGAATTAAAGTCTTATGGATGACATCTTTGATGTGAGTGGAGTACTATGTGAATTTCATTAATTAATAAATTACATTAATTTGTTCAATTGCACCTCTTGGTTAACATTTGCTCTAAATGCAGAAGGATTTTCTCATGTTATACTGATTTGCTGGCAGATATATTGGGTGAAAATCTCCTGATATCACCAGGAGATGTGCATTCCAAATTTTATTGGATTTGTGAGTTATTACCTCTATGTATAAATCTTTGTCGTCTTTCTATAAATAAATCCAAGTGCCAAGTGGAAAATACATTAGCTGTACCCTAAACTTTTTTGTCTCTTAAACTCAGTTATAACAAGTACTTTGAGTACTTCTAAATTTTAATTTTATATTGTCATTTATAAATGAGTCACTAAAAGAGAAACTATAAAACAATTGCAAGTTAAGTGAGCAAAAAATATCCTACTTGGAGCAAACATAATGCTTGGTCATTTTTAGATATATTATGGATTATTCTTACCAATGTGTATGTCAATATTTGACTTGATAACGAAGTAATTGGATTAAGCTTTATATTATAACCAAGTAAAACCATGAATATGTAAATTTGTACAGCTATAATATAATCTGTGTTATGCTTCATTATCATGAAACCCTTTTTGACAAAATATCATAGCATATCATTTATAGTCCATTGTTAACGCATTGGCTCTGATATTCACAGTAGTAGAAGAACATTTATTTAAAACTCAGGGTCCATGCTTGTCAAAACTAAAGCCACTACCATTTACAAGTTAGTGATCATGGTATTAGAAATAGAATTTACTTAACCTTTGAAATGTCCTTGGGCATATATATTAAGAGCATAGAAATGTCAGTCTCTGGATCTTTCAGGGTAAAACAGTAACTGGGAAAGAAAGGGGCAAAAACAACCCTGATACAACAAAATCTTTTATTTTAGAGTCTAAGAGAAAAATATAATTAATTGTCGACATCTAACGACATATCTTAAAAACTGACAATTGTGTTATAATTTTCCCCTGCCCTTCCTGTGCAATTATTTTTCCCTTACGTTTTAAAAGACAGAAAGTTAAGGATAAGTAAACATTTTAGAAAAGAAAATAGATTTCAGAAATTATTTCTGATCACAAAGCATGAGTAACCCCTGAGAGTGTGGCCCAAAAGGCAATAAAAATGATTGAATGAAAAAAAGTGGTTTAATAAATGATTAAGAGAGCAAGAAATCAAATACTACCTTATCTGAACGATGGAAATGAGTTGCCCTGAGCTCTTTGGGTATGACCTCCCAAACAAATTTTATTTATTTATTTAATCTAACTTTTAATTTATCACAACTATAAATATAATACTGCAGAGCTGAGAAGTTTATTTTCAAATACATTTTATTTAAATAATTTCCATATTTTTAAATAAAAATGTTTGCATTGCTCCTCTCTGAACTTTGTTATCTTACTGGTAGTAACCAGAATATTACTTCCTTTATGCAAAAATATACATACATTTATATTTAGTATTATAAAGCATCCTTCAATAAGATTTCATCATTAATTGTATACTGTTTTTTTACTATTTTAATCATTTACAACTGTCATAGTAATAATATATTATAGGATGCAAACTATAAAGACTTTTATTTCTGTAATAAACTATTCTAAATCACTATCTCATTGTATCTCATTCTCATTGTATCTTACTGTAGAAACTTCAGAACTGCTTAGGAATTTAATTAAAATTTAAGAGACTATTGGGTAATAATTAAATAGCAAAATTATCTTCAAGAATTAATGACATTTTTCCAGGGCTTCTTGGAACAAGTACAGTCACCCTCCATCAGTATCTTCTCTGGAAAACCTGGCAGTTATAATCTATGCACACAAATGTAGTTGCCATGTTAGAACCACGCCAGCTCCATTGATTCCTTTTTGTTTTAAATCATTTTTATTTTTTCCAAAGTGAATAACAAATCTTTCACAGTAATATTTAAGGCACATAGTGACAATGGATGAAGGTCATTCCCACCACCAATGTTGTCCTCCCTCCACCCCTGTTCCCAGCATGCATCCCATATCTCCCTCCTTTGCCCCCCCCCAGAGAGCTAGTGTAACTGTTCCCCACTTAAACAATTTGTTGTACATTGTGTATTGATTCTGTTGTCATTTACTTTGGATTTGGTGTTTAAGTCTGGTCATGTTTTTATTTCTACTCAATGTTCATCGACTCTCTTCTCAAATGAGATATAAAGCGAATCATGAAAGATAGTGGGTATACCAGTACATGAAGCAGATATATGATCATTTCTGGAGGAGAAAGCAGGTCAAGCTCCCAAGTTGCTGAAGCCACACCAGCTGCCTCCATTACCCAGAGTCACTTTCAAAATGGTGCTGCCTCATTGTCCCTCTATAGTTTCCTATAAGAACACAAATCTAACCAAAATCAGGTATTCCAGTTTGAAGGCTGATATTACCAGAGTTTTTTGAAGTTAACTATGCGATGCATTTTCTTTAAATAAAGTCAAAAAGTGTGGAAAATATAGCAAACAAAACAAAATTAATTATATTCTTTCTAAAACACTGCTTAATTTTAAAAGTAAAACATGGAAAGTAAATTCCCAAAACATATTTGTATCATAATTTTAAACCAATAGTAAACTATCTAAATTAAAAATACCACATCTCTAGAATAATAATATTGATAAGAATAATATAGCTGACATCATGGTTAAATAACAAGACTGTGATTCTGGAGACTATGTTGAACTCAAGTGAATAAGCCTGCTTGGTTGAATTGCTATAGACTGAGGATAGTACTTTGATCTTGAAATACAGAAAGCATTGTAACTATTTTTCTTAAGTGAGAAATAATGTCTATTATTCTTTTTTTTTCTTTGTGGGCCACACCCTATGATGCTCAGAGTTTATTTCTGCTCAGAAATCACTCATGGCTTTGGGGACCATATGGGATGCCGGGGATCTAACCAAGGTCCATCCTAGGTTAGCTCACACAAGGCAGGCACCCTACTGCTTCTGCCACTGCTCTGGCCCCTAATATCTATTGTTCTTAAGATCTAGAGCTCTTTCTTCTATTGGCAGATATTATATAGCCTGAGACAACTGTAGATGTCAAAGGCATAAGAGAAAAAAGAAAGAACATGATACTCTCTTCCACTCACATAACTAAACTGCTAAATCAGTCCAAGTAAAAACCTAGTTTCTTCTTATTTAAAATAAGTAACTAAACTCTTAACTGATTAATCAAGTTTGTTTGACTTTCATTAATTATATTTGAAAACTACAATACTAATAAAAAAAAAGAAAATAGGGGCCAGAGCGGTGGCGCAAGTGGTAGGGCTTTTGCCTTGCACATGCTGACCTAAGATGGACCTCGGTTTCATCCCCTCAGGTTCCACATGGTCTCTCAAATCAGGAGTGATTTCTAAGCACATAGCCAGGAGTAACCCCTGACCGTTATGGAGTTTGGTCCAAAAACAAAAACAAAAAAAAATGGATGTTTCATTTCACTTCCCTAATATATTATTATGACTTAATGAGTGTCAAATATTATAAGTAAAATATTTATAGGTATACATGATAGAGCATAAAAGAGAATTACCTTTTAAGTGTTATAGCCATTTATAAATGTTATTACAGGACCCAAAGCGATAGCATAGCAGATAGGGCATTTTTCTTACACTTGGTCTGGATTTTGATCCCCAGCATCCCATATAGCCCCCAATTCAGCCAGGACTAATTCCTGAGGGCAAAGCCAGAAGTAACCCCTAAATATCAAGGGGTGTGGCCCCAAACCCTAAAATAGAAAAATAAATAAATGTTATAAAAATTCAGATCTTAGCATTCAAATATGTGCCTTAATTTTTCTTTTCGTTTTGGAATATAATAATTTTCCATGTCACTATCCAAAGTAGAATTGATATTTTGGCAATTATTTTATTGCATACTAGTGTTAACAATTTTCTAGTAATATAAATTTTAAGTCGATTTGAATATGTGCTGTTAGGCATAGTATCTTAAGCAAGTTAATATTTTTGTAAATATAGTACTATTACTTAGGATATATTCATCATATGATAAATGGCATGCTTTATAGTCTTTTGTAATTTCTATAAATAAATAGTTTGCTTCTATTACAGATGTGTTGGAAATTAGAAATTAGCATTTTGATCAAATCTTTTGATTTTAATGCCACTATTCAGAAGCATATATTTTGTCACCTATTAGGACTTTGTTTGAAAATATATTGGATTTGTAAATAAATGTGGGGTAATTTATTACTCCACTTACTTGTTATAAATTTTTGACCTAATGTGTGGATTGGGTTTACTATGTTTTATAAATTATTCTATCAAATTAACCATTACCCTATAAATGATTAGTAAAAAGTATAAGTAACCGCTTAAACTTATTTCTGACATGAGAAATGAAATATGTCTTGGAAAACTGATCCTTTTCCATGTGCTGTCTGATGCTGTCTCTGAGTAGTGTCAGAAATGAGCTTTCTTAAGCTAAATTCTTGAACACTTCTCTAATTCCTATTATTTTGGGGTGTGCTGGAGCCTCTATATGCTAACATTACATACCCAGAAACCCAACACGCACCTCCATACAAAAAAGATGATGGAATCTAACCAGTTACCTTATGAACTTCAACCAGTGTATTTTTCATCTGCCTATGATTATGATAATAGTCATTGTATTATTTGAATATTAAATGTTATACAGGCTTAAATAATTCATAATACTTAGAACAGCACTTATTACTTATTTTAGATAAGCTAATATTTTACAAATATTAATAATATGCATTTTATAAATAATATATTCATTAAATTCATTCCATTTAACTTGATCATTTGTAATATTTGTGTTAATCACAGTGTTACAAGAGGGAATATACTTAATAAAGTTTTGTGGTGATTTTGTTTTTATTTTAATATGCATTAACTTTACTCTTTTTCCATTAATAAATTCTTTAGTCAATTTAATTTTTAACAAGTCTTTCATTAATTTGAAGGTTAATTTTGTGAATGTGGATCGTGTCAAACAATGATTATGCTTGTTAGTTTTTCTAGTGGCAAACTAGTTTATCCAGGAAAAATAAAACACTGGTTTTTTATTTTATGAATTTATAATTTTATTATAGAATAGATGCTCACTTTTTTGATTAGTTTCTGGTTCTCTATTGTATTCCAGCTGTCTCTATGTCTATTACTGTTCCACTAAAACACTATTTTAATTTCTATTTATTTGTAATGCAATATGACATCAGATAATACAGTACTTTAATTTGTGCCCTCCTTTTTTCATATTTTTATTGATTGGGGGCTACACTGGTGATTCTCAGATTACTCCTGTTTCTGCCCTTAGAAATAAATCCAGGTGTCTAGGGGGACCATATTAGATGCCTGATATTGAACCCATAGGCCATGTGAAGCAGGTGTCTTGCTTATTCCTTTTCATTTAGAATTATTTTGGATTGGGGCCGGTGAAGTTGTGCTAGAGGAAAGGTGTCTGCCTTGCAAGCGCTAGCCAAGGAACTGACTGTTATTCCATCTCCCAGTGTTCCATATGGTCCCCCCAAGCCAGGGGCGATTTCTGATCTCTTACCCAGGAGTAACCCCTGAGCATCAAATGAGTGTGGCCCAAAAAAAACAAAAGAAAAATTATTTTGGATAGTTGGGGTTATCTGTGGTTCTATATGAATGTTGGAATTGTTTGTATTATTTTATTCAAATTTTCAATTTGTATTTTCATATCATTGTGATGAGTCTTAAGATTACTTTAGATAAGATAGCTATTTAATTAGTTCTGTTTGGGAGGGCTCATTTGAATGTTTTCATTGCTTAATCCTGACTCTGTTCAGTGCTCTCTCTTGAAAGCGCTGGGGAAAAATATGCAGTGTCAAGATTGAACAGGAGTCAAGCTTGGGCAAGCCTAAACCCCTGCACAATTTTTCTGGCACAAACATGGATTAGTTCGTTTGTCTGTGCCTATCTCTATGCTCAGGAATCGCTTTAGGAAGTGCTTGGAGGCTTTATTTGTCATACTGGGATCAAATCCAGGTCAATGGATGCAAAGCAATTACCCTATATCCAGCCAGAGGATGGTAATTATAATGCTTGTTCTTCCAATCCATGAGTTATGTATTTCTATTTTTATGCATTTGATATATTTAGTATAAAATGGCTGTTTTTCAGTAAATAAATCTTTTCATGTCTTTGGTAGAAAAACAATAATTTAAAACGGAAACTCCTGGTGTCAAAGCAATAGTACAGTGGATAGGGTATTTTTCTTGCACAGGGCTGACTGGGGTTCCATCCCTAGATCCCATATGGTTCCCTGAGATCCCCAAGAGTAATTTCTGAGTACAGAGCTTGGAATGACCTCTGAACACTGCCGGATTTGGTCCCAAAAAAAGATTCCTAAAGATGACTTTAGTCATGTGATAAAAGCTAATATTCTTATTAAATTAAATTTTGCAGGAAATAATTACAGAACACTACACAAAAGAACTTACTTGTATTCTTCTAATCTTCATGTGCGAAGACAAGAAAGTTTAAAGAATGTTAAAATAATACAAGACTTATCAAAACATTGTTCTATTGTAGGCAACCTGTGGTTGTTATGAAATGTGTCATTGAAATAATTAGGGAGCTGGGAGGTGGCGCAGGAGGTAAGGTGCCTGCTGCCTTGCCTGCGCTAGCCTAGGATGGACCACGGTTCGATCCCCCGGTTCCCATATGGTCCCCAGTGCCTGCCAGGAGCGACTTCTGAGCGCATAGCCAGGAGTAACCCCTGAGCGTCACTGGGTGTGGCCCAAAAACCAAAAAAAAAAAAAAGAAATAATTGTTGAAATTTGAATAGAACATGAGAATTTGTTGATAGTCTTTTGTTATATTGTTCCTTTTCTGGGTATAGTTATTATATTATGATTATGAATTAAATGTAATAGTGTTTTTAGAAATTATTGAAGCAAAAACGAAAAAAGTAAATAGTAATTCACTCTATTGGTTCACAAATAAACACACAGACAGAAAGAAAAGGTGGCCATTACCTGAATTTCTTTCACCTGGGAACGGGGAAGCCTTGGGGGGGCACTCCTCCCTATTATATATAACCCTCCCTCCCTCTTTTGCTTATCATGTTACAAACCCTTTTTAGCATGACATGTTATTCCTCTCACTTAACCCCTTTGACCCTTAGTTCTTAACTCCTCTCAAAGCAGAAAATGTCCCCCACTCCAAGCATCTTCCAACTGGTCTCCAAAGCAAAAAGATGGATTCTTCACCTAAGAAGAAACCCACACTCTACTGCTACTGATTTGGTCTTGGAAGCCCCTTATCCTCCACCTCTCTTCTTCACTGTGGACTTTTCTTGCTAACAGATTTGGTTGCTCAGAATTCCCCCACATGAGAACATTTCCTGATAGGTGGCTGCTGGGGTCCTTTTTCTTAGACTCCATAAAGCCAAACCACAGGTTTAATCTACCCTCCAGACTTTACCTCATTCCCAACTATTTCAAAAGATTTAAAGGGGGCACGAACAACCCCAGTGAATATTTCTTTAGATGTATTTCTTCCATAGGCATAACCTTAATTGAATATTTCTTATATAGCAGCAATTTGCTCCCACCCTAGGATCTATTTAGTACAGAATTCTAGTAGATAACTTTCTGGGTAGAGCTCATGTCAGAAATTGGTAAAGGGAATTGTTGGGTTTATAACCTCGGCCCCTCACAGACACCAGTAATACCTTATGGCATTGCTCCTCTCTGCATAGGCATATTAAAATGGAAAAAGTTTACATATGCAAACAAGATCTTATCTAATAGAGATAAGAACACACAAATTTTATACTGCAATGGGGACTTACACCCTGATCACTTGGCACAGTGACTTGACTTAGATTTCAGTAGATGGGACCTTGACCATTCACCCCTGAACCATGGACACCATCTGAGGAAATAACCACGTTTTTCTACATCATAACCAGGAAAAACAAAACTATCCTACTACTGCCATGGCACTGACTTTCTCCAAAGAATGTCCTTATGATACCCTGATGACTTGGTAACAGAAACAGTCTGCTTTTTTAGGACAGGATTCTCTGTTTTGCTACCTAACAGTGAGATAAAACCAGAAGATGCTACACATCACCCGGACTCCTACATGGAATCTGTACAGAAACCAGAACCTGTAACTACAGAAACCTGACAGCAGCAACCGTAATGGTAAAGAGCTGTTACTGGGACCACAGAAAATGACTATGGGGTTGGATAACTTAGTAGGCCTGAAGCCTGGAGTTGGTCTTATGCCAGAATATTCCATGGATAAGGTTTCCCTGTTTATAGGCCAAAGGCTCCCATATTTTACTGTGCCTATACAAACAACAGCTCACACACACACACAAACACACACATACACACACATCATTTTTAATGTATTCTTGAATCTCCTATCTTAAAAAAGGGATATTTCTAAATTCTCTGCTACTGTAATAATAGCTTTACTAGAGATACAATAATTTTCATGAATATACTTGCTAGTGAACTTTTCTTTACTTTTTTCATATTATTATTATTTTATTATATGTTTTAGTTTTTCTATCTTCTTTTTATTTATTAATAACTTTGCTCTCTGTCATCCTGAAACAAATATATTATGATCAGTTATTTCAACTATGTAATACATTTTCTTTAAATAAAACAATTTTAAAAATGAAAGAAACAAAAGGTGGAAATGCTAGCATTTGGCATTTGACTTGGGCTAAATCATTGTTTTATTATATATTACAATTATGAAAATATTTTACATTTAGGTAGAATTGATTAACCAAATCAATAACACTTATTTTAACTTTACTTCAGAAGTGCTATGTTGTCATCATCATGAAATAATACTATACTAAACAAAACAAGAAAAAGAAAAATAAGAAAGAAAAATTACAGTTTTCAAAAAATTAATTTATTCTTTGTACTGAAAATTTTCAAATATAAAGTTCATACATTCAAAATGTTTTATATGTAATACTAACATATGAAAGCAAGAAAAAATTATTTTTTAAAATATAAATTTCATATATTCAAATGTTTGGATGTAATACTAAGATATGAAAGCATGAAAAATATTTATTCAAATATAAATTTCATATATTCAAAATGTTTGATTTGTAATACTAAGATACGAAAGCATGAAAAATATTATTTTTTTCAAGTCCAGTGCAACAGAAATACCCAGAAATTATTCTAAATTTGGTATTACAAATACCTGAGTTCAGAAATATGTCTAAAGGCAGATGTCCTATATTATTTGTTCCTTGTTATATATTGTGTTCTATTAAATCATTTGGAATTTAATACATGATTAACTATTAGACTACATATTTAATGTCAAAGTAGAATTTATAATATCCTCCACATTTTAAATTTAGTATAAAAATGCAGATGAGTTACAATTTAGTTCTAATGTACAGTATTCCAAGTGACCTACTTACCAAATAAAACGCTGCTACTATGGCTTTTTTGACTGCACAGATTATAAACATAGAGAAAATGTCCTTCATTGCTAATTCATTTCAAGTTACCTCACTTTCACCTTTATTCAACAGGGAAAAACAAAAATTCAAACCTCATTAGTATTAATGTTATTCTTTAATAGATAAAAAATAGTTTTTGACGTTTTTACTCCATCAAGGACAAGAAATAATGTCTGTTGCAGAATTTAAAAATAGAATTGATACTATATTGCTTTCATGAAAGAAAAGTATACAATATAGTACTTTCAAAATTAGGGGTTTCCTATTGTCAGTTATTTTTATTAAACAGTTATTTTTAGATAATAATGAAAGTAGTAAGAGAAACAGTGCAGATATATTATAGTTGAAAATATGTAGCGTATATTCATTTTTCTTTAATTTAGTATCCCACAAAACAGCTACATAAAATTATAACTGTATTATCACTATTATAAATATATAAATGATTATGATTGGTTGGTTTTTTTTTTTTTTGGTTTTTGGGTCACACCGGCAGTGCTCAGGGGTTACACCTGACTCTATGCTCAGAAATCACCCCTGGCAGGCACAAGGGACCATATGGGATGCTAGGATTCGAACCACCATCCTTCTGCATGAAAGACAAACGCATTACCTCCATGCTATCTCTCCGGCCCCACTATGACATTTTTTAATGTTTTCTCAGGTTGCACTTTAGTGCAGTAGTCACTTTCCTTAACAATTTTTGGCAACTAACAGAGTATTTAATTTCCTAATAAAAATCTCTTATTTTAAGAAAGATTTTTTTACTTATTT
This sequence comes from Crocidura indochinensis, assembly GCA_004027635.1. Classification (NCBI taxonomy): domain Eukaryota; kingdom Metazoa; phylum Chordata; class Mammalia; order Eulipotyphla; family Soricidae; genus Crocidura; species Crocidura indochinensis. Next base: position 8,345 of record PVKC010002027.1, on the reverse strand, counting down.
TATTGTAAGCAATATGATGGGTAATATTGGCAGTAATGTTTTATGGCTAAAGTGTTCCAAGATATATTTCCACCAGTCCTCTTCCCTCCAACATCACTGTCCTCCCAATCCTCACCCCGTAAACTGTTCTAAAACCAGTTCCCAGGGTCTGTTGTTGTCTTTTAGAATTTGAATTATTAATATACCTCTATACATGCCACATTGAGAAATTATTCTTGTCTGTCTCTCTCTCTCTTTCTAACTTCACTCATCAGGCTATTTCCCATTCCATGCACAAGACAGCAAATTGCATGATATTGTCTTTACTTATAGTCAAGTAGTAATCTATTATATATATATATATATATGTATTATGTATTTATATGCCATTGTTTCTTTGTCCAGTCAGTTTTTCTTGAGTTTCTCAAGTTTTACTTGAGTGTATATGATTTTGAATATCATGAATACTGCTGTAATGAATAGAGGACTTTTAAATTATTTGTGGTTTGGTAACTAGGATGATGCCAAGAAGCTGAATTGATGTGTCATCCAAAAATTTATAATTAGCTTTTTTTTCCATTTGGCATAGTCTCTGATAGTTTAATCAAGTTTTTACCAACTTTTTATTATATTATTTATAAATAAATTCTTTAATTGAATTACCATGAGTTAAAGGTACAAAGTAGATCATGATTGAGTTTCACTTATACAATATAGCACACCCTTGAGCAGTGCACAATTCTCATACCCAATGTCCCCAGTCTTTCTCCTACCTTCCATCATGCCTGTATATATTGCAGAAATTTTATATATATATACATCTATTTATATATATACCGGTATATATATGTATATATACACATAGAGATACATATAAATCTATACAGAGATCTGTCTATATTGAGATCTCTATCTCTATCTATATATATACATATGTCTTTTTCTCTCCCTATTTTTTAGACATTGTTTGCAGTATTATTACTGAAAGTAAATATTATGTATATCACATTTTTCCCTTTCAGCACCCACTGCTTGCCCACAGTGCTCATGTCCACCTGTCTTTTTCATAGTGGAACTTCTCTTTCCTAACTCACTCCCTGCTGTTTGTGGCATGCTTCCTCCCTCCTGACCTTAAATTTTATTGTCTCTATGCAATAATAATCAAAGAATGAGTGAGTAAACTGCTTCTTTTTATATTTGTATTCTATTACTTTTATTATTGCATTATATTCTATAGTACATATTCATCAAAATTCATTCAGATGGCAATGCATTAAATATAGATCTAACTACTATGAGTAAAACAATGCAATTGTTTATAGATTTTAGATGACCATGCTTTTCTTTTATGTAAAAATAATATCTAAAAATACAGTTCTGAACCACATGACAATTATAATCAATTTTATTAAATGTATAAATATTTTCAATAACAGCTGACTTACTATTTACATTTAGTATCATTATTTTTTGTTTGTTTGTTTGTTTGTTTTTGGGTCACACCCAGTGACGCTCAAGGGTTACTCCTGGCTATGCACTCAGAAATTGCTCCTGGCTTGGGGGGACAAATGAAATGCTGGGGTATTGAACCACGATCTGTCCTAGGCTAGAGCACGCAGATTCTGCTTTATGCTTTGCACCACAGCTCAGGTCCCAATATCATAAGTTTTGCCCACTTGTATAAGTGCTCAAAATGTTTATTTCTAAATATTATCCGACTTTAATATATAACATTTAAGTCTTTAATTCACTTAAGGTTATTTTCTTCTATTTTGTTTTACTAAAATGAATGTCCATTTGCTTCTGGATCATTTCTAATGAAGACTACCTTTTCTCTGTATTTTTGAAAATTGTAAAAAAATAATAGAACACAGTAGTACCTAATATCTTAGACTTTTATGATTACAGTAGATAATAAGTATGTCCATTTATTACCATTGAAAGTCTTAAGAACTATACTCTATAAAAAGTTTTAAATTGAGTTAGTTACTTTGGTCTTTCTTACCAGAATAATTGACAAATTACATTACTTCTTTTGAATCTATGTAAACTTAGAATAATATCATCTGTATCTGTGCAACTCAAATGTCTGTATCATCTGTAATGCAATTCTAGAATTTTACAGGAAATTTATAATTTATAGCTAGTGATATACTTACTACTTTGAATCTTTCAACCTGCAAAGAGTGCCAAACATATCTACTTATATATTTTCTAACTTATGAGCAAGTCATTTTTAGCATAAATATAAATATGTTTTGCTATTTTCATGATTACTTTTATTTTGATTAATATTTGTAGATTTGTGTCTATGTTTTATTTCTTTATATTTCATTTATTTTCATTATTATTATATTTCTTTATATTCATGCTGTTTGAAAATATAAACAGTTTATTTCTTCTCTTTTATATAAATGCCTTCTTATTTTTCTCTTGCTTTATTACACCAGATAGATTTTTAGAACCAGGTTTTTGTTTGTTTCTTTTTATTGTTTGTTGAATTGTTTTGTTTGGGGTCACACCTGGTGACGCTCAGGGGTTACTACTGGTTCTGCACTCAGAAATCGCTCCAGGCTTGGGGGACCATTTGGGACACCTGGGAACTGACACCATTTGGGACACCAGGACCAGGTTTGTCCTGGGTCAACTGCGTGCAAAGCAACCGCCCTTCCCTGTGCTAACCCTACTAGCATGTTTGATAAGAATATTGTGAATGGCCATTATTTATATGTCTGATTTTTTACATGTAATAAATGTTAAGTTTATTAGTAATATTGCATTGTTTTTTAAAAGTCTTTAAAGTCAACTGTGCATTTATATTCATAGCACATCTCAAAAGTTCCATACTTTATCATTAAGGATGCTAGTTATAAACTTTTATTAAAGTTTGCTAATTATTTTAAATGTGTTGAAATTTATGTTATTGATCAGAATATGGTCTGTTTATCATGGCATCTTTCAAAAAAATCTGTTATTGGTTACATATTTAACAAAGTTGCTTCAAATGTATTTTGTTATGGCATTCTTAAATTTCTCTCACAGTTTATCATTTTGCTTCCCTACTTATTTTTTATTTTTCTCCTATATATGTGTGACATAATGTAATATTTTATTGGCTCTTCTACCTCTACCTAATTTCTCTTAACATAATAACCCTGGTTCAATGCACACTTCAGCAAATTCAAGATTTTATTTTTAGCTACAGTAGCATAACATTCCATTATGTGTCTACATATCTCTTTTAAAATATTATGATTTAGGTAAGAAGGTTAAAATAATGTCAATATGCATGGTTTTATTAACAAAATTGTTCCATTTTCACCACTACTAAAGTATCTAAGGCCTTCTGAATCTTTCTTTGTGTCACCTCCAGTGTGCCCTAAACAGCTGCCTCCCCACAATTATTTGATAATCTTATATTTACATGAAAGCTCAAAAGTTTGTTCTCATTATTTTCATTAACTTATTAAATCTCTGTATATTACAGATAAGGGAAATCATCTGCAATGTTTTTTCCTGTCTTATTTCACTTAACAAGATGTCCTCCAATTCCATGCAAATTTCAAATTTCCCATCACTTTTAAAGATACAGTATTTGACTATTTTTATATACCATATTTAGAGATATCAATCTGTCACAGAATATTATATGGTTGCTTCCATATTTTATTTATTATACTTAGAACTACAATGAACTTAGATGAGAAAACCTTTCAAAATTAATGATTATTGTGTTCTTGAAATAGACAACAAAGAGTAGGATCATATAGTTAGTCATAAAGAAGTTCTATCTTTACTTTGGTTATTTGATTATTTTCATATCATGACTATTGCACTGCAATGAACACAACTAAAGCATCAAGTAGTGCAATAAAAACAGACTGTTCCTTTAAAGATTTTAAAATGGCTTATTTAGGTACATATTACAAGTGCAGTATTTACATATTACCTTCTTTATTTTTTACCTAAATCCAATTATATATAAAATCATTTTAAATATTTCTCTATGAATATTTATAAAGTTTTTCTAAAATCATAAACATGTTATTAAAAATCAATGGAGTAAAAAACCTAGTATACTTATCTTTATTTTTAATTTAGCTTGCTAGTTCTTTCTTATAATATAATTATCATCATTTTCCCATCATTTGTTGACAAGCCCATATTTGCTCTCCAATATTGCCTTTTATCCTTTCTCAAAAATCAATTGACTATATTTGAGTGGGTCAATTCCTGAGTTCTCCACTCTGTTCCATTGATCTGTTTATCTAGTTTGTCAATGTCAACCATAGTCTCCTTAATATTGCAGCAATATAGTAATTCTTAACCTCAGATAATGTCAGTACACGTTAATAACCTTTTATTATCCTTTGATAGAGTCCTTACAGTTTTTTTCTTCTATATATAAATTATAAAATAAGCTTGTCTCGATATAGGAAATGATTTGCTTGGATTTTGTTTTATATGTTGCACATCTTTTGTAGTATTTATGCTTAACTTTGAATTTTAGTGTCTATTTATATAAATCATATTTTGTTTTATAAAAAATTAAATGCCAGTTATTCTTTGTTGAGATGTAATAAAACTCATTTTTGTTTTGTCTTGTTTTGGTTTGGTTAGGTTTGGTTTTGTGTTGGGCCAAATCCAGCCGTACTCTGGAATTATTGAGTAAATCTGCACTCAGGAATAACTCCTGGCAGACTCAGAAGACTTCATCTTGGATTCTGGGGATCCAACCGCATTTACCTAGTGCAAAGCAAATTCCGAACCCGCTGAGCCATTGTACATGCTCCTAGTGGCACAATTCTTGATTTTTTTAAATATTTATCTTGCATTTCTACAACTTTATCATTGTTACTTTCTAAGTTCTGAATTTTTCTTTCCTGTTGTTGATGCCATAGAATGACTACATCATCAATGAAGGTTTTATCTCTTGTCCAAAATGCATCTTTCATGATTTCCTTGTCTTATTGAATTAAGTAGAACTTTTAAATGATATTAAGAAGATTGCCAAGTGAGAACTCCACTTTTTATTTCTGATCTTGTTTCACACAATAAAATGTCTTCACTGTAGCTTTCTTCTAAATATTTTTTATCAAGTAATGGAACTTTTTTAATTTTTTAATATGATTTTAATTTTGATCATAGTGGCTTACATATCGTTGACAATAATATTTTAGATACATATTAACATAATATAAGGGGGATTCCCATCACTGAATTATCCTCCCTACACCTCCATTCCCATCCTACCTTCCATATCCTCCTCCCTCACCCCCAGGGCTACTAGAATACGTGGTCCCCTCTGAGCCAAGCTTACTACCTAGTGGTCCTACACCTGTTTTGGTCTTGGTACCTCCCTTGTTTCCTCCTCTAACTGGGAGGCGGTACCAGACAGTTCCAGTTATGTGGTTTTGTTTGAAGAAGAGAAACGTGATAAACTGGGGTAAAAATCAAATACGTCGAAAATGGGGGGAGTCTTTCTAGAGGCTCTCATCATTGGTTTGAGAGACGAAGGGGAAAAAGAAGGTGAAAGACCTCAACAGTACAAAAAGAAGTGTCAAATAAAATACCCAGTGAGCACTCCAGCAATAAAGATAAGAACGGAGTCTATAGTTAATCCCATGACAATATACTCCAAGGGTGGAGAAACCCTGTATCTCTTAGGCCAAGGGAATTCCTTTTCAAATGACCACAATATTTACTGTGCCTGTACAGGAGGGGGAAAAAAGGCACAAAACAATTTTTTTTCTTATATCTATCTAGGTTTTGTCGATTTTTTCGTTTTGGTATGGTTATTGAAGTTGTTGTCTCCATTTATATTTATTTATTTATTTATTTTCTTGTTTTCTTTTTCTTTAGGTGCTCTACCATGTTTTTTTATCTCAAGTAATGGAACTTTTTTGTGTTCCTTATTCACCATGAGATTTGGTGGGGGTGGAGGGAGAGATTGAGTCACAACCAGGGGTGTTCAGAAATCATTCCTGGTAGTGCTCAAGAGACTTTGAAGCAATCCCTGGTGTTGAATTGGGTTGAACCTCATGCAAAGCAAGAACCTTAACCCACATATTATATTTCTGGCCCTCACTGAGTTGTTTTCATGAAAGAGAATTTAATTTTATCAACTGTACTTTGTTAACTATTGATGCAATACAATTAACCTTTCAGAATATTCTATGATGATTAAATACAACATACATTGTTCATTTTGAATTAGATGTTTGGTAGCTATTAATTATAACCAATTATTTTATACTGGTGTTCACTTTAACTATATCTATATTTTATGTCTGTTAGTCTAAATTTCAATTTAAATGTAAAGCATTACTATTCCAGCTATCATTTATTTATCCTTATATTAGGTCTTAACTAATTTTACACAGAATGTATATTCTCCTTTACTATCTATCTATGTATACCTATCTACTTTCTCATTCTCTTTTTACTTTAATGTCTTTTAGGTTGTTTATTCAGAAATTTTTATTATGGATGATTCAAAAATTTTAGTTGATCCTAACTTCTCCATAGATATTTCATCATTGAAATAAAAATTTTTCTTAATTAAGTTTGGCATTTCTTAATCATGTCTTAATATATAAATTTATGTTAAATCCTAAATAATTTTATTATGCTATAATATTTTATTATTACTGAAGTTCATGGTTTCTGATATTACTTTAATAGGGCCAGTGGGAGTTCTGTATAATTTCTGGAAAAAAGTATAATATCTTTGATCCTTAATAACAGTTAATAATTAGTAAAATTAAGGTACAATCTGTAAATATTCAATTTAATATTTTTCAACTTTTGTTTAGATGTAAATGTTTTGACCTAAAAATTCAAATATATAAACATATAAATATAAAAACATGAACAATATCCACATTTAAGATAAATTTTATTAATCATTCTTTTATTAAGGAAGGGGTGAAGGCCACACCCAAATTGACTTTTATGTAAGAACTTGTTCTTGCTGGTGTTCAGGGAAATAATATGTCAAGAATTTTGATTCCTATTCTATCTATCTGGTCCCATATTTATGTGGTCCCATATTTATCATTTATTATTTGCTACTCAGTGAGTTAAAACTAAATTAAAAAATGATGTCTATTTTCCTAAATATTCATATTTGGCCTTCAAAATGAAAAAATCACACATTTATATATATTTAGGCTATGATGAGAGCAATAAACACAGAAATTTTACTAAGCTTTAAAATTTTTCATGTAACTTTTTGTTCTTAATTTAATGTACCTTGCATATCTATGGACAGGGAATATCAGTATGACAACCAAATCAAGATGTATTTAATGAAAAATGAATTTTATTCTTTGGCTTTTTCTTTATTAAAGATTCATAGTAATGGCCTGTCACCTTAAAATATGCTTAAAATGTCATGTTGTAGTTTTGAACTTCAGATAAACTCATTTTATAAGACATTTTATTACTTATTTATAGATACTTCTGCCCTTCCAAAGTAACAAACTTCTTATAGGCATATCTAGGAAATTTGAAGCAGCTATATATTAGGCACTGAAAGCTATCTTACCAGTAATGTAATTAAAAATAATTTTAGATAATAGTCATTTAATTTCCACAAAGGTATGTATGCCATTAGTAGTATAAAATATCCCCTCTTTCAAATTTCCTGTTGACTACATTTCAGCTGTTTTATTCTTTAATATATACTTCCATATTCTTACATTATTTCAATTTACCCATAGTCACAGTTCATTATAGAACCCTTGGTGTCTTTGCAGATATTGTTAGACTTGAATAAACAACATTGTTAAGCGGTCAGCAGTCAAGTGTCTTTATTTTTATTATTATTATTTTTAAATATCTTAGTAATAACACATAAATAAGGGTCAATTTCTAATAGGACTCAAGTTCAGGACTTAAGTCAGTGATTTTCTACCAAGACTTGTTTATTTTATAGATATCCAAATACCTGCCAAGTAAATTTCAAAATTTTTTGACTTACCTAAGTTGCATGTAAATTGTTAGAGAAAAATAGAATAAATTCATACATTGTTATGAAGTTAAACAAGTTTGAAAGTTGTTTTATAATATTATTATTTTAAGTCTAATGATTTATAATAAATTAAAACACTGACTCCCACTGGATTTTAAAAATAATTTTACAAATAAATACGTTGGTTCATTTAATATATTAATGTCTGCCCTCAATAGAATTATCTCAAGTAATTAAAGTATATGCTGTATTTATAGGTTTTAACATAATAAACACATTATTTTATTTTAACACATTTTAAAATATATTTTAGCCACAATGTTTTACAATACTATTAATGATCATTAATAGTTTCATGAATAGCACATTCCCACACCACATTTTCCACCTT
>PVKC010002026.1:16571-46148 GCA_004027635.1 Crocidura indochinensis | reverse complement strand
TCTCTCTCTCTCTCTCTTTCTCTCTCTCTCTTTCTTTCTTTCTTTCTTTCTTTCTTTCTTTCTTTCTTTCTTTCTTTCTTTCTTTCTTTCTTTCTTTCTTTCTTTCTTTCTTTCTTTCTTTCTTTCTTTCTTTCTTTTTTGTATTTTTATGGTTCACATATGGCAGCGCTCAGTGGCTACTCCTGGCTTTATGCTCAGGAATTGCCCCCCAGTAGGCTCAGGGAACCATATGGGATGTCAGGATTCGAACCACTGTCCTTCTGCATGCAAGGAAAATGCTTTGGAGTGTCAGAGCTCGGAGTAACAGGCTTAAGAAGGGGAAGGAAATCAAAGTGGAACTTTGGAAATAAATCAGAAGCTATTTTCAAGCAAATGAGTGAAACTGAAGCCCTTCTGATAGTGGATTGAGGAGTTGGAGCCAAAACACAGTGGTAAGGAACTTGCATTGCACTGCACACAGTCAACACAGAGTCAATCCCAGGCATCCCATATGGGCCCTTCAGCTTGCCAGGGAGTGGTTCCTGAGGGCAGAGCCAGGAGTGAGCTCTGAATACTACTGGTTATGATCCCAAAACAAAACAAAACATAAAAAAATTAAAACAAGAAAAACCAAATTATTTGGATTCTCTTGATATTCAGAAAGCTAAAAGATATTTTTTGGAAAAAAATACAAAATTAAAAACAATAAAGTTCACCTCTTATCTGGTATGTAATTTATGCTTGATGGCTCTGAGAGCTTTTCTGTATTTTTTTTTTTTTACAGAGGAAGGAAGAGCACTGAGTTGCAATGGAGAGTGAATGCCCTCAGAGATTTCTCAGTGAAGATGCTTTCTGGCCTGGAACTGAACCCCTCCCTTTGTACGCTGTCATCTCCATCACAAAACATAGAAACCATTCATGTGCAAGTCTCTGCTCCGTGGGGCTGCCTCTATCTTAGTGGCATTGAATAGCACCTGCTGTCATAGAGCCAGGAAGAAATAACTGATTCAGTTCATGTATAATATAACCCTTTAGAGATTATACTTCATGAAATTGATTTTGGCATATTCTCCCCAGGGTTTCATTGGGTAGTTTGTGGGAAGGACAGTCCAGTGCAAAAGGGATCTTGCAAGAGAAAGGCCAGACCAGAAATGCAGTAAAACTTTAGCAACCTGCTGCAAAAACCTTTCATCCTGCATGGAATATCCATGCACGAGCATGTCCAAGTAGATGGATAATTAAAAAATGTTTTTATGGTCTTGGAGCAGCAGGTTCAAAATAAAGCTAATGCATGGGGCCAGAGCAATGATGCAAGTGGTAAGGCTTCTCTGCCTTGCCTACGCTAGCCTAGGGTGAACCGTGGTTCAATCCCTGGCGTCCCATATGGTCGCCCAAGCCAGGAGTGATTTCTGAGTGCGTAGCCAGGAGTAACCCCTGAGCATCAATGAGTGTGGCCCCAAAACCAAAACCAAACAAACGAACAAATGAAAAAAAATGTAGCTAATGCAAATGAGTCTGCCTTTTCTGGACAGGGAAGTGGGCTGGAAGAGGGGATGAATGAATGAATCCCCAGGTTCTGATGAATGGGGAAATTAAGTTTTTGACTAGTCATGCAACTTAAGGAGATTACTGAGTATACTATCAGCTCTCTACAAATGGAGCTAAAATGACAAAAATTAGAGAAGTGATGAGTCTGGTCAGGTGAAGAGGTCTGTGACACAATTGTTTCAATCTAGAGCTATTGCCCCGTAGTGGAAAGAGAAACTATCTGCTTTTCTTGTAGATATTTCCCATGGTTCAATTGCTAACCTCCTTCCTGTTAGATGATAAATGTTATTGTCTATTAAGGAAAACATAAGTCAAATATGTTCAAATAACTCATTTTCTATTTTGAAATTACATAGTCATATGGAACTTATTTATATAAAGATCATATTTAATATTTTGACAAAGCAGAGTAATATAAAGTACACTATTTTATTGAAGAAGTATATATTTTTTGAAAAGCTGACACTGGTCCAAGACTCTAGTACTTTGACAATTCATGACTTTTTCTGTTGATCCTAGTATGTATAAGATAAAGGTTAGTCTGATAAATAATAGGACTCAAGTCTAAACCTGGCAATTAATAAAATTTTTACTACTCAAAGAATTGTGGATTTCACTCAAATTGCAAAGATTTCTGGGCAAGAATATCTTGGGATTTTGTTTTGTTTTGTTTTTGGGTCACACTTGGCAGTGCTCAGGGGTTAATCCTGGTTTTACACTTAGAAATAGCCTCTGGGAGGCACGAGGGACCATATGGGATGCCGGGATTCTAACCATCATCCTTCTACATGGAAGGCAAATGCCTTACCTCCAGGCTATCTCACCAGCCCCAAGAATATCTTTATGAATATTTATGAGTAAGGTCTTAAATACTTGAGCTATTTGGGGGGGGGTGGAGCTAGTTGTTCTCTGGGGTTATTTCTTTTTTGTTTTTTTGTTATTTTTTGGTTTTGGGGTTACACCAGGCAGCACTCAGGAGTTACTCCTGGATGTATGCTCAGATATCGCTCCTGGCAGGCTCGGAGGACCATATGGGATGCCGGAATTTGAACCACTGACCTTTTGCATGCAAGGCAAATGCACTCGGGGGTTATTTCTAGTTCTGCACTCAGAAATTACTGTTGGTGCTCAGAAAAATATAAGAAATTGAGTCATGGTTGCCCATGTGAAAGGCAACTTGCTGACCCACTGTACTATTGCTACAGCCTCAATACTGTCTTCTTAAAAAATAATCTGCATTATTCTTGGGATAGATAGGATCTGTATTTCTCAGAAAGACAGGTTGAGTTCTTAACCTCCATACTTCCACGTGAATATCTATGGATAAAGGATCACTGCATATGTAGCCTATTTAGGATGAGGTACATTAGAGGCAGTCCTCATGTATGACTCAGTGTCATTGGAAGATGTGAAAAGAGACAGATCACAGCAGGAGAGGGGCATGTGACAGAAGAGGCAGATATCCAAGTGATGTGTTCATTAGCCAAGGAATATTTGACAGCCACCAGAAATCAGGAGTTAATAAAGGGTCTTCCCAGAGAAACTTCAGGAAGACCAAATTCTGCAGACACCTTCACTTCAGACTTCTATTATTCAAAACTCTGAGATAACACATTTCTCTAGTTTTAAGCAAGTCTATCAGTTTATGGTCCTTCTTTCAGTAGATTCAGGAACCTATTTTATAAAATTAAATAGCTAAAACCTAATCAGTATTCTAAGAAACTCACTTTTTGAATTTAGTAACAGATATAATGACCACTTAACTTACATATGTATTTATATATAAATAGATGTGTCATTTATTTCTTGATGACATTGGTATTTATTACAGTAACCTTGGTTCACAAGATTGTCTTCATCACTCAGGGTCACACCTCCTGAAATGTACAGTCAATAGGTCAATTAACTTAAATTGTAATAAACAAATGCCAGAGATAAATTTGCTGCATTTTTTAGGAGGAAGCTAATACAAAAGCAAAATGGAAAGAGTAGACAAAACAGAACTAGCACTAATAAATCATGGGATTATACACTGGTGTTTGGATTCTAATAAAGACAGTGTTTCAACTCTGTTGTATTATTAATTATCAACATTGGTCTCAAAATTTTAGCCACGAGTGAAAAAGAGTAGACACATTTTTATAAGGCTCAAAATTGAATAACTTTCATTATCAGCTATAAATGAACCACTAGCTCAATATATTAAGAAAATCTTATCAAGATTTCACCATCTATACATCATAGTTCCTTATGAGCAGTTTCCCCTCAAATCCATGGGCATATGTATCCAACTGAATTTTCAAGCTATATTTTCATCTATTATCTCTGCATAAAGGCATTAGATGCCATAAGCATTTGTATTTCCTCTCTTTTTTTAAGTTGTTTCCTCCTTCAATCACATGCTTCATGAATCTCAAAGTAGAAAGAAAGCAAATTAGAAAATTCTATCTTTGCCATGATAAAAGTGTCCAAAGAAACATAACAAAAGATAGCTAGAATCATATTCCATGTATGGACTGATTATGATTTACAGAGTTCAGTGTAAACACTCACCCCGAAGGAACATAAAAAGTAACTGGATATTTACTTCCAGAAAGACATTATTTTGGTTGAGGGAGCACTATTTGTTATGGGACCTTTAACTCTAAGAGCAGATCTGAGCACATGTGCTTCACATAGGAACTCAAAAGTGCTCCTGGGGGAATTCCCAGACCATGAGCATCCTCTCTGCTAGGGAATTCCATTAAATACAGAAAGGTATTTTCTCATAAAACATTTCATGGTGAGGACCTCATTGGTTCCCAGAAGAAAATATAACTAAGTTACTCAAGGGTTCAGTCCCCTTTCTTTGCCTTTCCCTTCTTATTTACATACATTTATATTCTAAATATTAAAATATATATATATTATCTTTCCTTTATTCTATTCTTGTAAATCCCAAGGTCTTTTACTCCATGGATCATAGCTCTATTCTTAAGTATAACACCTTAAAGTTGGTAAGCACTGAATAAATACTTCTTGAATAAATGAATTCAAGAAGAAAAAGCCTATGTTTTCATTGTATCAAGTGTGAGGCTTTGATGAATTAAGTAACCCCAGGACCTGAAGGAGTAGTGTTCTCATTGTTCCTACATTTTCAAGAGCTGATGGAGAAGTTTAGTGCGTAGGGAATAGCAAGCTAACATTTGCTCATGGATGACCATCCTATTCAGTTTTTATCCCCAACTGTACACACTAAGCATTTTTTGTTTGTTTGTTTGTTTGTTTTTGGGCCACACCCGGTGGTGCTCAGGGGTTACTCCTGGCTGTCTGCTCAGAAATAGCTCCTGGCAGGCTCGGGGGACCATATGGGGCACCGGGATTCGAACCAACCACCTTTGGTCCTGGAACGGCTGCTTGCAAGGCAAACACCGCTGTGCTATCTCTCCGGGCCCCACAGTAAGCATTCTGTCATTTTTGAGAATTGATTAACTCTTATTGCCAAAGTCAGTTTGCTTAATTACTTTTGAAGCATTTGCCAGTATACCATACATAAGGGCTTCATAAATCATCCAAAAGATGATTAGGTGTTCAAGCACTTCCAAAATACTAAATTAATTGCTTAGAGGACAAAATAAAAAATATATTAAATAATTATTACAAAAATATTAAAAATAGCCACCAAAGATACACAGAAATAAAAGTAAATGAGGAAGAGCTGTATTATATCTAAAGGATTGAGTTTTAAACTCCAATATGATTTTAATAAGGTCTTATTAATTATCAATGACAATTTGGCTAGTCAACTTTATTTAGGTTAATTTATAAATTATCATTATGGCAAACTATCATGGTCAAACTATATGTAAGATTACCACAGTTTGTAAAGGGATCAGTATGGAAGCATTGTGTGCCTGAAACCTAATCATGAATAACTTTGTAATTTCATGGTGACTATATAAAGATTTAAATTAAAAAATCATCAAGGCTTATGATTTAATCATCTCATTTGAAATGTTTTAGGCCCTGGAAATAATCTTCAGTAAAGATACAATATAAAGGGAGCTGGAGAGATAGCACAGTTGTAGGGTGTTTGCCTTGCACACGGCCAACTCCAGACGGACCCTGTACAATTCCCGGCATTCCATATGCAGAGACAGGAGTACCCCCTGAGCACTGCAGGGTATGATCCAAAACAAAAAATACAACCAAAAATATGAAATGCTAGAACATTATTAAAAATATATAATAGTTGAAGATTAGTGCATGGTACTTGCCTTTCATGATGACAATTCAAGTGTGATCTCTTTTACCATATATGGTATCCTTAGCCCTATTAGGAGTATCTGAATATTTGCTTACTCAGGGCAGGAGTAAGCAAACCCTGAGCACTATGGGTGTTATTGCAAGCCTCTTTGTGTGTATATATATATATATATATACACACAATGACAATTGCTTAATTACTTTTGAAGCATTTGCCAGTATACCATACATAAGGGCTTCATAAATCATCCAAAAGATGATTAGGTGTTCAAGCACTTCCAAAATACTAAATTAATTGCTTAGAGGACAAAATAAAAAATATATTAAATAATTATTACAAAAATATTAAAAATAGCCACCAAATAGCCATACATATATATGTATATATATACACACACACACACACACACATATATATATATGTAGAGAGAAAGTATATATTGGTAAAACATATTATGTGTAAAATGCTATATACAATAAATAAAATATCTATTATATAGTACATGTTAAAATAATTTTCTCGGATGAACCATAAAGCCCATTTTTTGCACATATGTGATCAATCCCATATATAGCAAGAAAAATAGAGTTTAATAAGTTCAATAATAAAATGCATATTTGCATTATGAGGGAAGCATGGCTGGTGGCTTGGAAATTTTGGAAATTTTGTCTATCTCATTCTCTGTCCAACTGTATTTTTTCTCTCAGTCTCATGATACAACAGTAGTTAGTATTATCTGATCATAGCATCTGATACTACCATAAAAATGAAGGTAAATTGAAGACAAATTAATTCTTCCTTATATAAAAATGCATGTGCAGGATTGAGTGGAAATAATTCACATTATCATAGAATAGTTTATTGAAATTCCTGTTTGATGCTAAAAATCTTTATAGAATTACAGAAAGCTTAATGCTAGTAAATATTCCATTTTTTTAATTATATTTCTATTTCATGGACCAATATGAGGGGTGAGCTCCCAAACATCAATGAAAAAGCACCACATTCAGATTTGTTGTCTATCTGGTGGTTGAAAAGTAACATGTGAGGTAGATTTTTATCTAATAAGCTTTATAAATCTGGTTAAATAATATAATTTTTTGGTTTGGGTCCATACCGAGTGATGCTCAGGGGTAACTCTTTTATTTTATTTTATTTTGTTTTTTTGGATCATACCTGGCAGCACTCAGGGGTTACTCCTGGCTCTTTGGTCAGAAATCGCTCCTGGCAGGCTCAGGGGACCATATGGGATGCCGGGATTCAAACCATCGTCCTTCTGCATGCAAAGCAAACACCCTACCTCCATGCAATCTCTCAGGCTCTCTTAACTCTGCATTTGGGAATTACTCCTGGAAGTTCTCAGGGTACTATATGGGCTGCCTATATATATATGTATATATGTATATATGTATATGTATATATATAGGCTTGTATATGGCCTCATACATACCCTACCCGAGAAGTTCTCAGGGTACTATATGGACTGCCTATATATATTATCACTGTATTATCTCCCCAGTCTATCTTTACATTTTTTGGTCCAGGTAATTATGTACTGTGTATACTTGACAATCAGACAGATGATTTATTAGAATTCTCTTTCTAGCCTAATCCAAGAAACACTTTTGGGAATTTATTACCAATTACACTACCATATCCTATGTGCATGTACGTATGTATGCTACATCTCATCAAAGAAAATATTTTTATTTAAATTCTGAAATTGACAAAAAGATTTGTAAACTGCGTGCTAGTATACTTATTTGGTTACTTTGTAATTTTTGATTTATTCCACTCCTTGTGACTGGCACTCTTTACTGCGCATGCGTTTTTTAGCATAAAATTGAAGTCATTGCTTGTGTAAAGATACAGATATGAGATATCTTGATTCTGAATCCTAAAGTCTTGCCAACATTCTTACATTCTTTAGTATTTCTAGGATCCTTTTGTAAATTTTATGTTTTAAAATAATATATGATTGTGTTATAATGACAGCTTTAATTTCTTTTTTTTTTAATTTTATTTGATTCAAACCATTGTGATCTACAGAGTCCTTAATAGTTGAACTTCGTATATACAGTGAGTCAGGGCCATTACCACCATAAGTGTAGACCTCCCTAGACCAAAGAACCCAGAGTGTATCCTATACCACCCCCTTTTTCCCCTTGGACTGTCAGTATGACAGGCTCACTTAAGTTTAGTGTTAAAATATAGGTCTCTTGATTCTATTATTGTTGACTTTGGCTTGGATATTTACTTCTGTCTTTTTTTTTTTCCTCATGCCAATGCATCTGAGACCACTTGGCCCCTGACCCCTAGCCTTTCTTTTTTCATTTATTTTTAGTTTTATAAAAACATGCAGAACTATGTAGTTAAAACAGAGTAATCGGAAGACAGCCTTACTTTCTAAAAATCCATGCCATCTGGTTTTATTGCACTAAGAACTTTAAACCAAAATTTTAACAGAAGTTATAAGATTAGTTTATACTTTTACCACTAGGAATTTTAAGACTAGTCCATATCAAATTGAGGATAGTATATTTTATTTCTAGTATCCCTAAAGTTTAAAACAATTAGGAATTAAGGTAACGCTTTGTCAAGTGTTTTCTTTCTACATATAGAAGATGTAGATGTAGAAGATGTATAAATTTATGCTCAAATATGGTGAATTCCTGAATTCCATTGCTTGATAGTTGATGCTAACCAACTGCTATTGCAGAGATAAACACCAGTCATGTTTACCAAGACATTTACCATTTTATAAATTTATGAGAATCCACTTGTTAAATATTTTATTATGATCTGCACACTTATGATCATAAAGAAATTAGTCTAAAACAATAGTTTTTAACCATTTTACATCTATGGACTGACACTGGTTTGTGCATTAATCAGAAGTCTGCAGATAATAATCAGAGTGCTAAATATTTTCAATCTTTTTATGCCAAAGGATCAACCTTGGTGGTCATCACAGATGTAGCCACTACATTTGGTGGTAATTAAGGGAAGTGAAAAAGGTAAAAGTGTGTTGGAAGACCTCCAGTAAATTTGTGCTCCTGGGTCACAGGTTAAGGAAGGACAGATCTTGTATATTCTTTGGTTTTGTAGTGATGGAGATTCTAACTTAATGGAATGGTTGGAAAATAATGCCCAGTTACCAATATTTTTGAGAATTTATGTAGAATCATGTTGATTCTTCCATAGGTGTTGGGCAGAATTTATTTCAGAAGAAAACGGGGCCTGGTGTTTTCTTTCTTTTTTTTTTCTTTTCTTTTTTTTTTTTTTTCATTTTTTGGTTTTTGGGTCATACCCAGGAAGCACTCAGGGATTACTCCTGGCTCTATGCTCAGATATCGCTCATGGCAGGCACGGGGGACCATATGGGATTCTGGAATTCAAACCACTGTAGTTCTGCATGAAATTCTTACCTCCATGCTAGCTCTCCAGCCCCCTGGTGTTTTCTTTGTGAAGGTAAGTTTAATCATACATTCAATCTTACAAGTAAAGGGTCTATTCAATTTTATTTTTTGTGGGTAAACCTTAGTAATTTATGCTACTGTTTATCTAAGCCAGTATAAATCAATATATTGCATTGTTACCCTGTTTTTATTTTTGGAACATTTATCAATATCTCTAGGTATTTCTGGTTGGCTTGACAATCAAGAGAATTGAGCATTAACATCTTGTGAGTAGATGCCTGAAATGTTGCTAACCATACTAGACAGACTTCAGAGTAATCTGGATGCAAATGCCATGCCAACGAAAGGAGGCCAGGTTGCTTTACGACATTACTGAACTTGGCATAAAGTTATTGATAATTTTTACTCTATCTTTAAAATGTTTCTAGTATTTAAAGGTATGCCACCTTCTCATTTCCAGTTTTGGAGATTTGTGCTTTATTTTAATAACCTTCTCCCAACTTCTCCATTTATTTAGCTAGATGTTTATCTGTTCCATTGGTCTCTAAAGAAACAATTTTGTCTTCACTGATTTTCTCTTGGTTTTATCTCATTATTCTTACTTTTCTGTTGTTTTAGGTACAAGCTAATGTAATTGAGTTGAGACCATTTCTGTCTTTAAATATAACCATTTTGTCTAAAAAAATTTCCTAATATACCTTTCTAACAGCAGCCACCACAATTTGATATATTGTGTTTCATTTTCATTCAGTTCAAACTTCCCTTCAATAAATTGTCTGATTACATCATTTATTTAGAAGTCTGATATTTCATTTTTAAATATTGGGAGACTTCCAAAGATCTTTTTGTTATTGATTTGTAGCTTATTCCATGGTTACCGCAGATCATGCTTTGTGTTTTTGAATACTTTGTGTTCAAGGATATTTGCTTTATGTACAATGTTATTGTATACTTTACACAATGTCTTGTGTGCACTTGAAAGAATGTGTTTTTGCTTTTGTAAGTTGAAGAGTTCCAGAATTTAAATTAATTATATTATCTTGTTAGGAATGTCGACTTACATAACCAATTGGTGTGAGAAAGATATTGTGAATATTGTAAACTGTTGTGAGAGGTTATAATTGTTAAGTAAGCCATCAGTGAGTCTCACATATTTTGACATTTTGTTTCTTGATATGTAAGTATGAAAAATTCTATATTTTCACAGTGAATTATCACTTTGCCATAGTAAAGTAGACTCAGTTTCTGATATTATTATTCACATAAAATTTACATAGTCTGACATTAACATGGTATATCACAATCCATTAATAACATTGACATGAAACACCCATTTGATATCCTTTTATTTTAATCTACGTGTGTCTGTTTTGAATATTTATTTTACTGGATTGTGTTGCTTTATATATAATCTGAGATCACTCTCTTAATTGGGACACCATTTATTCTTTTTATTTATTGAAAGTATTGATATGAATCCAAGCATAGTCTAACAATTGCTAAGCAATGTCGAGAGTAATTTTGAAGATTCTTTAGTTCAATGCCGACTAGACACTGAAGTTCTGATACAATATTCTCATCAAGGTGATTCTCCAAATAAAAATAAAAAAATGATCATAAATTACTGGCAAGTAATGAGATCAGTTTATGTTAGTTTATGTTGGAGATCTTGGGGAGTCCAATAGTTAAGCAGTTTTGTTTTGCAAGAGGCTGACCTGGGTTTAATCCCTGGCACCAGATATGGTCTCTTAGTTCCATCAAGAGAGATGCTGAGTACAGAGCTAGGAATAAATCCAGAATAAGTAGTGTTAGGTAAGGCACAAACCCCAAAATAAATTAACAAACTTTATTTCTTTTTGCTATTTGCTCTTTACACATAATTCTATCTTCTAAGAAGTTGTAGAATTTTCTAGTAAATCTCCTTTCAGAATTCGGAATGCAGATTCTTGGCCTAAATCTTTTCTCCTAGTCAAATAGATCTTAAAGGTTTCTAATAGTTTTCTCTACTGATTAATTGATTGACCTGATGCTACTGAATAAATAATGATTTTTAAAAAAGATATGTTGAAATAAATGTGTTTTGTTGCTTTCTGTTTTTCTTTCACATCATAAGATTTGTTACTATAATTCTTATAAGTGAAAGGTATTGTGAGAGGTAACTTAATGAGCTGGAGTTCATGCATTGCAGTCTGGAGGCCAATCTTGGGGTATTTTCTTTTTTGGGAAATTATGAATAAGAACTTTGAAAGATTATGTAAAATGATATGTTAAAACCCATTCTCATCTCATAATTTACCTGATATACGAAAAATATTATTTGGATAATATTAAAACATTTAGGTCTCCATTTTTCCTAGCATTTTAAAAATATTTTGCAAATATATTTTTATGCATAATCAGATAGCAATGAACAGGTTTACATATTATGAAATATGAGTATTATCCCAAAGTATCCCTAGCTTGGTATTTATAATTTTGCTGTGGTTCTTAGGTTCATATTCTGGGATTTTTCTACCAAAGGAATCAGAAGTGACTGGCACAGAATTGCTCTCATCTTCTTTTACTTTTTCTTCCTTGAGAAGAAGTTTTATCCTTACAGTTTCTGTGACAGAGACACACGTGGCAGACCTATTACCAAGATTAAGGGACAGAGGCCATGAAAGAGATTTGCTGCATACAGACAGTGATATATAGTTTTGGCCTGAACAGATCTAACCTGTCAGAGGGCTCTGTTTCAAGTGTGTTCGTTTTTTTTTTTTTTAAGGAAACTGAAATATACAGAAGAAACTGAATAATCTGATATGATGTATTAAATCTTACAAATTCTAGACCAGAGAGCCAGAAGAAAATTATCTTCTGGATAAAAGTGGAAATATAGTTCTCTACCTAACTCCTGATCACCATATCATATTTCAGCAAGATTTTGGTTGGATTCAATATTTATATGGGTACTGTTCTTATGTATCTTACTAATGCAATAACTGGGAAAACTAATATAGCATATGGATCAGTTCTTCATAGGCATTTTTTTAAATTAAAATGCAGGCCCAAACTCTTATTTCAAAAACTGCTATCAGCATTATGCATCCATTTGCATATAACCAATTTAGTTTTAATGGCAACACTTTCAGCTGTAATCACTTTCTCTTTAGATAATCATATTATTGGAAATTTGAGAACTAAAATTTATTGAAAAAGTTAAGCATGCATTTATAATATTATATACACAACAAAAAAGCTATGGATATGTATATAGGTATGTATATATACATACTTTAGAAATAACATGCCACTATTCTGTGGTTTTCCAGTCATTTTTATATCTACCTAAAGAAAAATGTAATTTTATTAGTTGGTCACATTTTAAGTGATGTTTGATTTTAATGACACCATAATTTTCTGTGACTGTTTATTTATTGACATTATTATTTATTGTGATAATGTTTATTATTTATTTTAACTTTCAATATAAAGCTCCAGAAGCATAATATGTTAGTTCAACTGCAACATACTATATATATGAGTATATCTTAATTGTCCATTATATTTGGAATATTAGTAAGTATAGCCAGAGACCATACCCAAAAGAATACTATATGTGGCAGATACATATTTGCCAATAAAGCATTGTCAACAGTACATTTGAACTATAAAACTGACATTGAAGCTTTCTGAAAATTACAGGTGCTGGCAAAGCAAAAGCTAGTTAGTAATTAAAAAATGATGGTGTCTCAGTGATAAAAATGATGCCTCGTCATATGTGGGGTCTCTGGCTCCATCCCCAGAATCATAAAAATGTACATCTATTTTAGGAGATTTATTTATCAGACAAATATAACATGATTAATAATTGCATTTTGAACTCTAAACAATTGCTGCTGATTGCTGTGCTGAACAGTAAATATACTTGAATACACTTATTGATTTAGGCAGGAAAATGTTATGTCACCGTTTATTTCCTGATATAATTTACATGAAATTTTTGTGGTATAAAAAAAATCTAGATTTTATTTTTATTGACATTTTACTGGCATATCTGATAAAATTTAGTTTATTGAAGGCCATCTGCTCCCAGATTTGAGGTAGGCTAGAGGGAATAGATATTTTAATTTACTATATATCTATTATTTTATAAATTAATATTTATTTTTAGGTAATAAATATGCCCTCAAAATTATTTAGGTAAAATATTGCACACAATTCAATACCAATATATGACTGACCTGGGTTCAATCCTTGGCAGCATAAGTGGTCCCTGGAGAACCATCAGGAGTGATACCTGAGTACAGAGCCAGGAGTAACACCAGAACACTATTGGGCATAGTTCCCCCTCCCTATTCAACCCCCAAAAGACAGAAGTAAAATTAAGAGGAAGGTAGTAAGAGCTAGTGATATAAAGAATTATTAACTTTAGTACTCTGAGATTTGCTATATAAAAATATTAACCACACCTTCAACTTGAAGTTCCATTTTCTAAATAAGTTTTTTACTAGAAGTGATTCTATGTTTAAAGTTTAAAGCCCAGAATAAGCATAACCTTGTGATGACAGCACATATAGGAAGATTAAATAAATGACATGTTATTTTTGTTTTTCTAACAGTAAATGTACTTACTTGCTGATAATATATTACTGCAGTATTTTTGATGCTATTATTAAAATATTAATTTACTATAATTAAAATGTTCTTTTATAAAAGCTCTCACATTGATTTTTATTTTCTCTAAAATATAATAGAAGTTTAATTTTAGATATAGACCCTTTCTGGTTAATTTAAAAGCCAGTTAATTTTCATCTTCAGCAAGTCCCAGATTTTCTAAATTTATCATACTATTTTTTAAATTAGGCTTAGTTGGGCCTATAATAAATTGCTTTGGTGTGTTATCATTTAATTAACTCCTTATAAGTATACTCTATATCTTCTTACTCATTCAAAACCAGGCCATAAAGCTTGCTGGGTTTGTACACATCTGTTTTTCCAAGGTTCCAGAATCATTGGCATAACATTTACAACACTGCTAGGTATTTGGAGTTTTTATATTAAAAAAAAAAGGAAAGAAACATAAAGCCAAGTTTAAACAAATATATTAAAACATAGCAAAACTCAGAAGATCAGACAAACAGATCAAATTGCTCTTAAGTCATCCTATTAAGTTTCTCTTATTTTCATCACAACACATTTAAGCTTAACAAAAATATGGCATAACTATCTTCAAACAAATGCCTGTGCTACTATGTACCAGAATCTACCCAAGGAAAAATTGAACACAGCTGCATGAAGACATTGTCTTGAGTACTATAGAGCATACCAAGTAGTTAACTCTTTGTTTTTATTGATATTCCTTTGTTTATATTGATAAATTAAGGCAAATTTTACTCCCCAGCTAGAGCCATGTGCTAGCTTGAAATAAGACTGATGGTGAGAAGCAATGTACATGCTACATGGTCTACTGGGTACATGGTTGGTCTCAGCATAGTGATGGCTTATAGAGTTCTGAATTTTCTTACACGGAGTTTGTTTTGAAATAATTTGGACTAATCTGAAAAAAAATCTACATTAATCTAACATGATTATTAAACACACAATGAAAACACAGAGTTTCTTTTAAACACTTCAGTAGTGAGATTATGTCCACTTTTCTTGTTTGTTTTTGGGGCCACACCTGGCAGTTCTCAGGGGTTACTCCTGGCTCTGCACTTAGAAATCTCTGGCTAGTGCCTGAACTACAAGAGCAGAGTGAAGAGGAGTGGAGGAGATTTTGAACTGTAACAGCAATAGTTTATAAGACTTGCAAAGTCTCACTAATACTCACAGAAATAGGAGGCTTTTCATGGAAAACGTTTGTCATTCCCAAATTAAGAGGTTCAGAGAAAGACTTCTGACTTTGGGGAAAGCATGATTCAAATCCAAAAGGAAGGGATATAATAAAGTTCACTATATAGAAAGAGAATTGCTGAAAAACCAGACTGGCTGAATCATGTTAAAGGACAATTCTTTTTTTTTTTTTTTTTTTTTTTTGGTTTTTGGGTCACACCCGGCAGTGCTCAGGGATTACTCCTGGCTCCATGGTCAGAAATTGCTCCTGGCAGGCACTGGGGACCATATGGGGCACCGGGATTCGAACCGATGACCTTTTGCATGAAAAGCAAACGCCTTACCTCCATGCTATCTCCCAGGCCCTAAAGGACAATTCTTAATCTAAAAGTAGAACAGATTGTTTGGCCCAGGTCTGCATTATGTCCTTGTACACTATGGGCTACAGATGTGTAACATGGTACTCAGAACAACATAGGTGGACATGTACTATACAACAAAGTTTATTATGCAAACCTTATAAGCCATTAGGGCTTAATGGTTAAGAGTTTGGGGGAAAGTTAGGGTGTTGAGACCCAGTTGGATTGGAGATGGGTATGTTGGTGATGGGTGTGGTTTTGAAATTATGAGCATAAAACCCCATTATTAACAGCACTGTAAATCACAGATTGTTTAATTAAAATAATAATATAAAAGAACTTGGGTGCTAGAGTAAGATTGTTCATATTTCCATTTCTACCATGTATTTGTATGTTGTGAATAGGTTATTGGGTTGTTTGTTTATGGTTTGGGGCCACACCTGGCGGCGCTCAGGAGTTACTTTTGGCTCTGAGATCAGAAATCCCTGCTAAGGGCCGCAACAGTGGAGCAAGCTTGCACGTACTGATCCCCTGGCGTCCCATATTTCTGAGCGCATACAAAGAGTAATTGCTGAGCGTCACCAGGTGTGGCCCCAAAACAAACAAAACGAAACAGAAAAAGAAATCCCTCGTGGAAGGCTTAGGCTATCATATGGAATGCTGGGTATGGAACCAGGAATGGTCTCGGGTCGGCTGCATGCAAGGCAAACTTCCTACCACTGTGCTATCGCTCCAGCCCCATATATATATATATATATATGTAAATAATATAATAATATAAATAATATAAAAATATATATATATATTTTTTGGTTTTTGGGTCACACCCGGCAGTGCTCAGGGGTTACTCCTGGCTCCATGCTCAGACTTTCCCTTATATGTAAGACTATTAAGAAACAATACTCACTTAATATTTCTTAATTTTCAAGTCTGACTTTCCTTATATCTAAGTCTATTAAGAAACAATAGTTTCACTGGATTGCTTAAGGATTAAGTAAATCGAGACACTTGAAGTGTGTAAAACCATGTCTGTGAAATATATGCACAGAAACATTAACTATCACTGTTTCCCTTATTTGAAGCTCTGAGGGAGTCAAGATAAAAGATTCTGAGAGATGACCTGGAAATGATGACAGACTTCTAAATTCTGAAAAAAAATCAAGTGATATTAATAACTTTGGAGCTCATTTATTCCATTCTTTTCATTTTCTAGATAAAAAAATAAAACCGTAGCAAATAGGCTGTTATCTGCTTCTCTTGTGAGGATATTGGTGGTAGAAGATATTTGCTCTTCAATTTAAAGCCTTCCTTAGTAGATTGAGTTATTTCCTCTAGGCTTATTTGTGATTTTGAGATACCAACAAGCATAATTTATAGCCAGGAAAAATTATAGACATCAAAGTGATTTTATAGGAAAAATAATGTATGTAGAAAAGGGAAGTAAACACTGAAGACTGAACATATATGTCCTGCTTTCCTTTGCCTCATGAAGATTGTGTGGAACCTGATGGAAATTCTTAGTGGCCAAAAGACTAACAGACTTTTTTTTGTGGTCAAGGTAATGGTCTTTTGATTTCATAGTTTTGGTGAAAAATGAAAAAGTTTAAGATTGATCTCCCATATCAGGATTTTATTTTAGCCATGAATTGTTGAAATTTTTATTGATTTTACTAAGATGGCAATAACACAGTTGCCTAAGTATGTTAATTAGAAAATATATCTCATTGCTAATTCATAAATTCTATAATAAAATAAACCCATTTTTGCTCTGAACAATAATGTATTTTAAGAACTATTTTTATGTTTTGAGTTAACTGGTTCTTCTGAATAACTCAAAGTGAAGATTCTAAAACTATTTTTGCCAAAAATAGGCAATACATAGACCTATTTAATGAGAAAGAGTAATAAATTACTAAAATAAAATATTAATTAATTAAAATGACTGAAATTAAAAAAGCAAGGAAAGAAAATTCCTGATATTCCTGAAAATAAACATGTAGGGGCTGAAGATATAATAAAAGGGTTAAAAAAGCTTTTTTTTTTTTTTTTTTTTGGCATGCAGGTGACCCATTTCAATCTCTTTGGCACCACATCAATTTTCCTGAGCTCTGTCAGGAGTAAGTCTTGCCCACTGCCAGATCTCTCTCATCTCCTACTTGAAAAAAAAAGAAAGAAAAGGAAAGGCAAGAAAGGAAGAAAGATGAAAGAAACATTTCTACTGACCTACATCCAGGAACTCCAAGTTAAAAATCCTTGATTTAAAGGGAAAATGGGTTCACTCTGGTTTTAAAATAGAAAAGTAATAATCAATGTGTAGACTTTATAGGAAAATATATGTGAGCAAAATCAAGCATAACATTAGAACAGTGAGCAGGTAAAATTTCCTACATCAAATACTCACAGTGAGGGAGGCTATACTGGACAATGGTTAAGGCCATTCTGGCATCCGATTAAAGGTTGTAGACTTCCAGATTTAGTTCTAGGGAGCCAAAACATCTGTCAGATCAATAGGAAGATAATGCTCCAAGAGTTTAAGCTTGAATCCTTTATTCAAAGGTGTTTGAAAGTGGTTATTAATTTTACTCCCTGTTTTCCAAGACATTTAATAGATTGCTGACTAGTCAGTATCAGGGAACTGTACTGCTTTCATTATTACATGTAAATTAATCTACTGAAAGAAGAAAGCACAAACAGTTAGTAAGACAAGGTTGTTCTATTTTGACAGCATTTTACTTATGGGTTCAAGAGTAATTACTGAAATAAATCATCAATATGTGGTGGCAATATTGATTTTGTGTCCACACCTGAGTAAACTATAACCCAATCTTGGTTTGGAGCCATGCTCATTGTCTTTTGAGCTGGATTTGTGCACTGTTGTCCAAAAAAGGTTTTTGCTTCCACATGAAAATTGCCTAGTGAGCTGCTTTTCCCAAGAAATCTCACTGCCCAAATCACCTCTCCCTCACCCACACTCACCCTGAGCGGTCTCCTTGGACCATTTTACTGCACTCTCTTAACTAGTGTGAAATGCTAATATGGATTGCTGTGATTTTTACAACAAAGCAAAAGGAAAAAGTGATTACGAGTCACAGGGTTTCATATTAACACTTACTTCTGCTAATTTAAAAATAGGTTGGACTGCAGGAAAACCAATTTCCTTCCTTAACATTAGTTTGCTCTACTGTTCTTTGTTTAATAAATATCCTCTGGGTCCAAAATAATATGAAAAAAGAAGAAAGACCTGACTTCTCCTTGGTCTATTAAATGTAAACTTGAAAACCTAGCCTGAATTAATATTGGGAAAGGACCATTTCAAACTTGTTCTTTACTCCTAAATAAAACACCTTCCATGGTTTTATTTATTTATTTATTTATTTCCCTTCCTGGCTTAGATAGACAATATTTGGTGCTCAGAATTTATTAAAGGTGAGTCAGATAACTTTGATTGGCAGGTGCCTGAATTGGAAGTAATCTAAACTTAAATAAACTCAGATTAAATAGGTCTTGTTTCATACCAAGAAAAGCTCTTCTGGTTTATGACAAATGCCGATAATGAAAAGAAGCTATAAATCAAAATGCCTACATTTGCAAAATCATGAATCTCCATATCATTTAGATGACTCTTAAATTTTGATGAGGACTAGTTATGTGCATGCCCTAAGAAAATTCTTTCTATTTGTATTTAACTGATCCAGGTATTTTTTGTTTGTTTGTTTGGTTGGTTTTTTATTTTGTTTTTGGGCCACACCTGGCAATACTCCTGGGCTACTCTTGGCTACATACTCAGAAATTGCTCCTGGCAGGTTCAGTGGACCACATGGGATGGCAGAAACTGAACATGGGTCTGTCCTGGGTAGGCCACATGCAAGGCAAATAAATGCCCTACTGCTTTGCTATCTCCCTCCTCCAGGTGTTTGGATTAAATATTGTATTTTTTTATTTTTAGCTCAGAATTTGGGCTGTATTCCTCCACTCCCCTCTTTTAAACTGCCTAATCCAGAGGTATAGACAGTGCTTATTTTGATACTGTTTATACATATATTAAAGCAATTTTCTCCTTCATAAATTTACCAACCCATTCCTGGTCAACTACATACCAAATCCTTTCCACTTCACCTTGCTTTTACTTATGCTCATTTCCAATGTCTTCAAACCATCACAGGGCATTTTGAATAGATCTTATTGTCATAACTTTTTGTCATCTGTATGCCATTTTGTATTTCGATAAAACACAATTATCTCATCTGAGAGGTATTATCTATATTTTACCAATGCAAAACTAAATTCACCAAAGCCAAATTATCTGCCCAAGATTACACATATCTTAAATAATAGAGATAATTATTGAATTACTGCTTCAATTTTCCACTGCTATTGGTTAAGGGATCTTTGATTCGAAGTCTTTCCAGGTTTCTGGAACTCCTGTGGACAAGCCCTTTGTATCCTTTTTTCCTGCTTCTCCACTCTACCTCCCTTCCCAAGTTGTGTCTGCCTATAGATGGGTTTCCAGAAACCGAATTTGTTTTTCCAGATCAATCTCCCTACAATACATGAACATGCATTTCTGAACTCCTGCTCAGAATAGTCCTTTAACAATGATTGCCCTAGTAATGGATGTCTATATAATTGCACCTTAAAGATTTTATATGTTCTATCCCTTAGTGCAATGCCTTGCACATAGTAAACATTCAATGAATGTTTGTAGAATCAGTGAGTATATATTAGAAATCCCTGACACGCCATCAAAACATTTCCAAGCCTTCTCTCGGGGGGTGTCAGGCTAATGTAAATGTGAGCGGAAAACTCAGCAAATGTCAACAGGCTATAAATAATCGCTTCATCTATCAGTGCAAGGAATTTACATATACAGACATTTCCTTTGATGAATGCTAAATCTCATGGCAAAAAAAGGGATACCTATAGCAAATTTAAACATCAGCATGAATCAAGGGGATAAAAAAGTTTTGACTTTGGATCAAAGGTCAGCCTTCTAGTCTCAGCTCTGTCACTTCCCTTGAACAAGTAACTGAATACATCTGAGATCACGTTTCTGTGTTTAAATGTGGATATAACCATGTCTCCCTCATATGGTCTTTGTGAGGATCAAATGAGGCTCATGGTATCTTTGGACTAAAAAATAGGCACTATATAAATGTCATTTCTGTCATTTTTTCTCCTAAGTTATGAACTCTACATTCAAGTGTATTTTAAAATATAAACACTGAAAACTGGGGCCAAAGAGATAGTAAAGGTTTAAGACATATATGCCTTGATGCAGCTGACTTCAGTTCCTTTGCTAGCACCATATAGTACCCCTGGATGTCGATAGGTATAACTCTAAAGTCCCTCACCTCAGTAACACCAGGACAGCCTGCATAGTCCCTATCATCAAAGCCATGAGTAGCATAACATCCTCTGGCTCTTGCTTGGAACCACTGGAATGGTTATCTGAGATTCGCCAGGAAGACCCCCTAGGCCCCCCTGAACACTGTTTAGAAGATATTCCTTCCCATAAACCTCCCCAAATAGAACTAAAAATACTAAGTGTACTCACATGGCAAATTCTTTATGAATATACTACATGTTTAGAAATGTTAAAAGATGCTATATATAAACCAATATATATGTATATATAAACCTATATATATATATATATATATATATATATATATATATATATATATAAACTAATATGTGTGTGTGTTTGGGTCACATCCAGCAGCGCTCAGGGGTTACTCATGGCTCAGAAATAACTCCTGGCTGGCTCGGGGGATCATTTGGGATGCTGAGATTCGAACTATTATCCTTCTGCATGCAAGGCAAACACCTTAACTCCAAGCTATCTCTCTGGCCCCAAAGACGCTATTTTAAATGCTCTGGAGCAGGGGTCCTCAAACTTTTTAAACAGGGGCCCAGTTCACTGCCCCTCAGACCATTGGAGGGTCAGACTATAGTAAAAACAAAAATTACGAACAAATTCCTATGCACACTGCATACATCTTATTTTGATGTGAAGAAACAACAAGGGGAACAAATACAATATGTGGTCTGCGGGCCTTAGTTTGAGGACCACTGCTCTGGAGGGTAAACAATTAAATCTAACCAAAGTTGTCTCTAAAATGGAAAGATCATTTATTGGTTCTAACTAAAGTGGCATTCTGCCCCCATTAGAACCATTTAAAATTATATTTATCTGTATATAATCAATAAGCTGTAAATAATTACAAAACACAGAAAAATGTAATTATAAATAGTTTTACCTCTTTAATTCTTCTACTGTTAAGGTACATATATATTTGCCCTTATATTTTCCAAATTTTCTTTTAGACACCATGATTTATGATGCTGTTAATGGTAGGATTTCATGCATAGACTATTCCTGTATCACATCCTCTGCTTGTGTGTTCATTATCCTTTCTCCATTGTCCTGGTGACAGGCCCTCCCACAATTCCCTATTTCCCCCCTTCCCCCACTTTATTCCACTGAGGTAAACTTCCAATGGATTAGTTCTCAGTTTCTGTTGCCTTTGTTATTTCCTTACGGTTTCTTTATATCCCTTTAAAAATATTTATATGTATATAACTGTATATCATATAATATATCACATATTATGTATTGTGGTATAGCATATATTGCATATAATATGTATAATAATAACACATAATATATTACATACAATATTGTATATTATATACACCACATATAACAGTTATATATCATAATAAATAATAGTATACCTTATATATTTTATATATCCCTTTATATATTCTTTATATCATATAAGAGAGATTGTTCTGTATGTATTCCTTCCTTCTGACATGATATTCTAGATCCATTCATGTAGAAGAAAATTGTATGCTTATGTCTTTTCTTTTTACCACCCAGAATTATATTGAGTCTATATATTATAGGTCTTTTTTTTAACCATATATTTCTCCATGTAGTTTCTAAGTTAGATTCTGAAGGTAATTAGAAGAGAATAAGACATGGTCCAATTGTTCAGGAGTTCAGTTTAACAGGGTCAAGAGTGGGCACTAATATACAGCAGCATAGTTAAGTGGTGCCATAGGAACACAAACAAGGGGGCAGAGGTCACAGATGGAAGCTACTGAGGTCAGAAGTACTGCAGATGGTGTCTCAGGGGCTCTAACAACCACGTAAATTTTTTTCAACCTGAATATATTGGAGGTTAATAGAAAACAATGAGATTTACCAGGTGCCAGAAAAGCTTTGTCCTTGACCTCAAAATGTCCAGTAACTATCTTGACTTTCAGTAAGCTCAACAGTAAGACAAAATTTTTTAACCCCATCTTTCTGCATCATGATACTGTTTTGACACAACCCTTATTGGTTGCTAGAGATTACTGTTTGCTTTTTTTTTTACCTTAAATGCATATATCCTACACATTATGATTCCTTTTATAACCCTTGTATAAAAGTGAATAATTTTTATCCATCCCTGGGATATGACACATCAATTCATAGAAAACAGGGTAAATTCAAGGGTGTGTAGAACTTACTCCTTTAGAATCAGGTTGACAAAAGTAGCTGAGGAAAATAATAGGAAAAAGATACTGAAATATTAAAAAAGAATAATAAGAGAAGGATAGATAATAAGTGGAGGAGTTTTGCTTGTCTTTGACAACATCTTGTGGATATTTAAATATATACTTCTCTTTAGATTCTTATATCATCATAGAATAGGTACTATCATATTCTTTTTTTATTTTTTAATTTATTTTTTAATTTTTTTGGGGGGGGTCACACCTGGCAGTGCTCAGGGGTTACTCCTGGCTCCAGAAATTGCTCCTGGCAGGCATGGGGGACCATATGGGGCACCGGGATTCGAACCAATGACCTTTTGCATGAAAGGTAAACACCTTACCTCCATGCTATTTCCCGGGCCCCACTATCATATTCTTATGAATACAAATGTTGTAGTACTAGGGCCATTAAGGATGCAAAGAAAATATTATTAAATAGCTGAAAATACTTTTAAACTAGTAGAGTTGAGAAGGCATGCTTTTCGGTAACAAATTTAAAATGGTATTGGCCCATACATAATTTAAGGTCAAAGAATCCTAAAAGTTAGAAGGAGGCCAGATGATGTCTGGCCATGTGCAAGAGGCATGAACAACTTGAAATGACAATCTTTTTGAATCAGCACTTTGGCTGTAAAGTGTGATAGTAAATTAGTTATGGCTGAAGAGATGAGGTTGGTGAGAAATTCTGAATTTGGCACTCTGAAAATAGTATGTAGGAGAAAATCAAAGTAAATACAATGACTAAATATATAGGACTCCCACTAGGAAAACACAAAAATCATTCTTTGTATTTAAAGAGTAAGTTGGGAAGAAAGACTTAACACTGGTTAATACAGGTAATAAAAGAATAAAATAATTTAGAACAGCCAGACAAACCACAATGAACCCACTGAATGAGCACATCTAGTGGCTACTTCTACCGTTTAGAGAGAGGGGCATAGGGTAGAGGTTGAATCAAAGAGATGTATATCATATAGGATAATCTGGAACTTCAGAGGATGTAGAGAATCATGGACAAAAAGATACAGTTCCTTCAGACTGCACTACCTGAAATTTGGGGTAGAGGGCAGAAAACTTATCTTCTGCTTTGACCCCATTATCATTCTAATGCCAACATCCATGGGCCAAACTGTACCAAATCTGCCAGACTTGTCAGTCACATAGAACAGAGAGGCAGAAACCTGGGAAATAGAGGTAATGTAAAGATGCTCAGAAATAGCACAGCAGGAAGAGGGGAAGAGTACCACCATGTTTTTATATCAGTTTTCTTTCTAAAAATGTATTCTCTGATGAATCTAATATGAGCAAAGGCAAACAAAACAACAAAACAAAAACCCACCCTCAAACCATCAAGCTGGGCTCTGCACATATAGATTAGGTTGAAGTGGAGATGAGCTGAAGAAGAAACTCAGAAAATATTTAAATGAAATCGCTACTGTCAAAACAATGACTCTGGGAGAGAGTAAATGTCACTCTGTGAAAGTATGGACCCAGAGTCACATATCAACAATAGATTATTTATATACTTTCCAACACTCTGCCTCAATAATGATAAATTGTTCATTTCTTTATCAAAATATGAAAGTGGGGTTGGAGCGATAGCACAGTGGTAAGATGTTTGCCTTGCTCATAGCTGACCTGGACGGACCCAGATTTCATCCCTGGCAACTCATATGGTCCCCTAGCGGCCTGCCAGGAGCCAGAAGTAACCCTGAGCACCACCGGCTTTGCCCCTCCCCAATCCTCCCAAAAAGTTGTTTTTGAAAACCTTTTTTAAAAATCACATTACTATAGCCAAGTATCCAAGTATCCAAGTGTCTGCTATCTACTCTGAATGACTTTCTTTAAAGACAACCCCTAGTGGTGGGAATGCCCCTGATTCATTGTCAAGATGTAGCTTAAATATTACTGTGAAAGACTCGTAATTCACTTTGTTCACAATAAAAACTTAAAAAAATGAGGCAGATTTATTAAAGTTGTTCCTTCAGTGTTTTTCCATCAAATCAACCCAGTGTCTACCGAGCTCATTAACCTCAGATCCCCAAAACAGTTTATCTTGCAGACAGACAAATTTTTAAATACAGCTGCAATATTAAGTACAATTCAAAAGGCCAAATTGCATTGTCTCATTCAGCTTTATAGTTTATTAAAATGGGTGCCATAAATACCATAATGAGAATGGAGCAGACTGACAGCAGATGATCCAATGTCTATAAAACAGCTCAAGGGAATACAGATGAGTTCACACATCAGTGTCCGAACCCGAACAATTGAACAGCTGTGTGCCTTCTCATCCTTGTCCAGACCTAATCGCTCAGGCTCCTTCTTACCACTCTGGTGATTTCCTGCCTCATCCCAAAGATTAGTCTATTTTGACATATCCTTTAAAATTATGATGCTTGCTATAACATCTTCCAAGATTAAGGCTGGTTTAAAACAATAATACTGTTTTGGGGGATGATTATTAACCACCTAATAAGAGTTTAGTCATATGAATGGCTACACATCAACACTCTTCCCAGAAGAGTTAAAAAAAAAGAGGAAAAAAGAAAAAGAAAAAGAAAGGGGAGACCTTCCATGCACACATCCCATGCTGTAACTCACAGGAAATGAGTTATTTATTTATCTCCTATAGGAGCACATATTTGTAAGTTGCCTGCTCTGTGGGTTTATAAATTATTTTAAACTCTTACATGACTGCTCCAAAACATAAATATATGTGTTAATATTGTAGATGAGAACTATGCTGCTGATAATACAGGGGAAATTTAACTAGCTTATAAATGTTAAAATGTAAAAGCAAAGGAAGTCCCACTATTTATCTTCTCTGCAATATTCAGACATTCATGAAATTGAAAGTTAATGTACCAGGGACTTTCATTATCTGACCCATTCCATCCTATCTATTAGATTCTCAAAGCACTGGAGACAGGGAACCAACCAATATGTCACCAACACAAGACTGGAAAGGTCACAAAAACGAAGCATCAATAAGGCACTACTTCTGAATTAAATTTTACAGTGATCAGCAAAAAATGCTTCATGGACTAAGAGTGCTTGTAAGAATGGAGCTTATAGCTAGGCACAACTTTTAGGAACAAGACTTATGTTTTATGTTTATTATTGAGATAATAGAAAAGCATTTCTTGTCATGAGAAACATTAGAAGTGTGTACAGACAAATGGATGCCTTTATAGATCTACAAGGGAAGTAAAATAACTGCATGGAAGCTGAAA
Organism: Crocidura indochinensis; assembly: GCA_004027635.1. Classification (NCBI taxonomy): domain Eukaryota; kingdom Metazoa; phylum Chordata; class Mammalia; order Eulipotyphla; family Soricidae; genus Crocidura; species Crocidura indochinensis. The sequence continues at coordinate 20,002 of PVKC010002026.1, read as the reverse complement.
CAGTTTGTAGTTAACAATTCACTAAAAAAAGGTACACCCTGTTAGACTGTTCTTGTTTTGTGGATTGGATTCACCCCCATCTGAGCTCAGAACTGGCACCTGACTGCATTTGGATATCAACCCTGGGAGGTCATAGAGGACCATAAGTGGTAATGGGGATAAAATTTAGATCAGCTATGTGCAAGGCAAGTGCCCTATCCTCTGTACTATTGCTCTGTCCCCTTGTCTTGAAAGGTTAGTAGTAAACTTGCAAGTAGACTTTAGTAGACTTTAAAATTAATGTGGCCAGCTTTTTGTCATTGTTGTTTTGGGGACACATCCAGAGCACTCTAGGGTTATTTTGGCTCTGTGCTCAGAAATTACTACTGGCAGGCTCAGGGAGAAATTTGAGATTTCAGGGATTGAACCTAGGTCAACTGTATGCAAGGCAAATGCCATACCTACCCATTGTGCTCTGGCTCCAATCCGAATGTGAATAACATTTTGATAAAAATAATATCCTAATATATACAATATTGAAATTTTCATGACTTGCTATGACTATTTCTAAGTTCACCTAGCAAAATTTTTTCACAAAAATTATAACTTTTAGCTGTCAAACTGTTGGCCAATTTACAATGCACAGTGAATCAATAAATAAAACGTTAGTTTTAATAATAAATCTTCATTTTATTTTATAAATATTTTATTTCATTTTTAATATTATCTCTATTTAAGCACCTTGAATGCAAACATGATTGTAATAATTTAAATATTTTAGGGTCTGAAGCTATAAAACAGCCGTAGAGCATTTGCCGTGCACACGGCACATCCAGGATGGACCTGGTTCAACCTGGTTTGATCCCCGACATCCCATATGGTCCCTGGCTAGGAAGGATATTTGAGTGCATAGCCAGGAGTAACCCCTGAGTGTCACTGAATGTGGCCTCAAAATGAAACAAAATTTAAATATTTTAAACATCAAATTCAAATATTTTAACATTATTTTATTTAATAAATACTATTTTATTTAATTAATAATAAATACACTTGAAGATGTAGGTTTAAATTTCATGAAATTTCTTCCCACATGAATTTTACTATAAACAAATGTAAATGTATAATATTTATAAAGATAATGTGATAATATAAATCAATTTTATCTTCCTTGATTAAATTTATTTTCATTGTGTAGCAATGACTTACAAGGATGTAGTTATTTATATGTTTAGGATATTTATGATACCATACAATATTCACTATCCAAGTACCAACATCTCTCCATAAAGGCTTTGGACCTTTTCAGCCCACTCTCTACCTTGATAACTTCTATTCTTTGATAAAGTTTAAAGGCTTGTGTTCACTGGACTTAGATTAACCTCTTACTTTGTTTCTTTATATACTGCATATGAGAGAAATAAAAAATCTGCTATTTGTAATCTCTCTATGACCCTGTTTAGCTTAATATCATATATTCTTGTCTCGGTGAGACTGCAACAAAATGTGCTATTTTATTCTTTTTATAGATTAATAGTATTCCATTGTGTATTTATGATGTCTTCTTTATACACTCATTAAGCATTGGGTAGTTGATTTGTTTCCAGATCATAACTAATATAAATGGCACTGCAATGTGTACATATACATTTTGAAATATTGTTTGTGTTCTTTTCATAGGTCTTTAGTAAAATGACTTGACCTATAATAATTATGTTTTAAAATGTTTGTTGTTTTCATAGAAGCTAAACTAGTTTACATTTATATGCAGTTGATGAGAATTTCTCATTACATACAGTAAATAAGAATTTCCCTCCTTCACCCATATGTGTTATTTCTGGATTTTTTTTATATGGGTCACTTTTCAGTTATGTGAGGTGCTACCCTATCATTATTTCAATGTGCAGTTCACTGTAAAATCATGATTATGAGCAGTTTTCATATGACTTTTTGTCATGTAAATAATTTTTGTGGGTGCTGGAGTGATAATATGGGAGTGGGGCATTTTTGCCTTGCATGCTGTCAATCCAGAATAGACCTGTGCTTGATCCTCGATATTCCATATGATCTCCCAAGCCTGCTAGGAGGGATTTATAAGCATAGAGACACAAGTAATCTCCAAGCAGTGCTGGGTTTGGCCCCCAAATCAAAATAAAATAAAATAAATTATTTTTGTGAAGTGATACTCTTCATTTTTGATAGAATTGTTTATTTATATTCATTGTTGAGTTTTTGAGTTATTAACTCTTTATCCAGATTACTTGAGAATATTCTCTACCATTCAGAAGGATTTCTTTTTGTGTGGTAATTTCTTTTGCAGTACAATAGCATTTTACTTTACATTTTACTTTTGATGTAATTTATTTGAGTTTTTCTGCTTTTGTTTCCTGAATAATGGAAGTTAATAACTAAGTATAGCACTAAGGTCAATGATTCATGTTTTCCTATGTTTTCATTCTACCTACTTTGGTGCTCTGGTCTTTAATTCATTTTGATTAAACTTTGATACAAAGTGTGAAAGAGTAGTCCAATTTTCAAAATTCCATTTGTTGACAAGACTTTCTCTATTTTCTGCTCTTGATTCCTTTGTCATAAATTAACTGTCCATGCATCTAAGAATTTAATTCTGGATTTATATTTTATTCCATTAATTCAAATATCTGCTTTTAATACAAAACCATACTATTTGGATTACTATAGCCTTAAAGTATAATGTCAGGGAATGTGATTCTTCTAATCTTCTTTTCAGTCTTTCTCTGGCTATTTAGGGATTTATGGGCTCCATAAAATTTTCATGATGTTTTCTCTATGTCCTTAAAGAATGTATTGGAATGTTTATGGGAATTGCTTTGAATCTGTAAAATGTTTTTGGTAAGATCACTATTCAAATGATTCGACCAGTCTTCACTCTGCTTAGCACTTTCTTTGCTTCAATTTAGTCTACTGAAGAATACAGTATAGACAAGAATGGATATGAAGAGCATTATGCTAAGCAAAATGAGTCAGAGGGAGAGGTATAGTCATAGGATGATCATACTCATTTGTGGGATATTAAAACATAAGATAGTATGTTAAGAGTATCCAGAGACAACAGAGATGAGGACCAGGAGGACCTGTTCATGGTAGGAAGCTTGCCACAATTCATGGGGGAGAACAATTAGGGCAGAGGAAAAACTACTCTGACAATAATAGTTGGAAATGATCACTCTGAATAAGAACTAGGTGTTGAATGGAGATAAAGTGATAGGCATGATAACCCTTCAGCAAAAGTATTGCAAACCACAGTGTCTAAATGGAAAGGAAAGTGTGTGTGTGTCTGTGTGTGTGTGTGTGTGGAGAGAGAGAGAGAGAGAGAGAGAGAGAGAGAGAGAGAGAGAGAGAGAGAGAGAGAGAGAGAGAGAGAGAGAGAGAGAGAGAGAGAGAGAGAGAGAGAGAGAGAGAGAGAGAGAGAGAGA
>PVKC010002026.1:0-16471 GCA_004027635.1 Crocidura indochinensis | reverse complement strand
GTGAAGGGTGTTGTACATTGTACAATTGAAACTCAATCATGACAGTCTTCGCAATTGTGAGAAAAACCAACTGTTAAAGTTTTGAACAACCTTATAATCATGGTGTTTGAATAAAGTAATTAATCAAAAAAGACTACAGAATTAATTTAAAAAAATAAAGAAAAAAGAAAAAAGAATACAGTATAGAATGCATATTGCAAATAAATATGTGTTAATGAATCACTCTAGTTATCAGTAGGGCTTCTAGTTAAGAGCAGAATACAATCAGTAGAGTTTGAGAAATTCAAATGATATGTAATGGACTTTTCACTTATTTTCTTGTTCTTTTTTTATTCTTTTTCACTGTACTCTTGAGGACATGCCTAACAGTACTGAGGACAATCATGCTGGTAGTATTGGACAGGGAACATGTGGTGTGAGAATAGAAATTGGGGCTTATCCATGTCAGGGAATCTGTTCCAGGTCTTTGAACTATCTTATCCAGCATGTATATGGGTTTTTTACTGCATGATAGTTGTTGCCATTAAATCCTTAGTTGTGCAAAGATCAACTGATATTTTTGAGATTCATAGACAGTGATGTTAATGATATAGGTGCCAGGAAGATAAAGAGATAAGTGATAAGTTGTTCTTTCCTTTAAATTAGTCGTGGACAAGAAAATGGGCAAAAGAATAAAAGCCATTTTGGCATAGTCCAAATGGCCTGTCAGTCACACAGTTCAAATTACATAATGTCTCAAGATAGGACAATTGTCAAATCCTAACAGGGATCAAGTGGTAGCTAGTGGTCCTCAATAACAGAATTTCAGTTTCAGAAGACTGGAAGAACTGACAATGGGTTTCGACTTAAAAAAAGTCATATGAACCTGAGTGATAGCATAATGGGCATTTGCCTTGCACAAGGTCAACACATGTCCAATCCCCAACATCCCAAATGGCCCTCTAGCCTGCTAGGAGTAAATTCTGAGCACAGACCCTGAGCACTGCCTGGTGTGGTACAAAACAAAACAAAAACCCTTAAAAGCAATAATCTTGACAATATATTGCTTTGTCTAACACATTATTTTATTTATAGGAAAAATATTTTGTTTTGTTTTATTTGGGGGCATATGCTTGTGAATTACTCCTGGCTCTGTTCTCAGAGATCACTCACTTCATCAGTGCTCATGGAATCATGCAGTGCCACGAATCGAATGGGTAGACTGCATGCATGGCAGAAGCACATTAATACATACACTATCTCTGATCCTCTAAGAATAATTTTTGGGTTTTAAGATACATCTGTCTGTTAACAGAGCTTAATTCGGCTTCTATACACAAAGTGCACTCCTGATAGGAATCTGGGGACCTTATGTAGTGCTAGAAATTCAACCTGTAGAGCTTTGTGCAAGGCAAGTTCCTTATCTACTATATTATTACTCTGACCTAAGAATGAATTTTTAAAATTTTTTTTGGTTTTTGGGCCACACTGCAGTGATCAGGGGTTATCAATGCTCAGAATATGCCCCTGGCAGGCTTGGGGGACCATATGGGAAGCTGGGATTCCAACCACCATCCTTCTGCATGCAAGGCAAATACCTTATCGCTGTGCTATCTCTCTGGCCAACCAAGAATGAATTTTAACAGTAAAAATTCAAGAGGATATTAAAAGGGGGCAATTAAGAATGAATATATCATAAAATAAATGGAACTGAATTGCCAGTTTAGCACTGCTATTATTATTAATAATAATAATGATTATTATTAAATTTAGGAGAAAACATAAAAAGTAAGATTTGGGAAAATTTGTCTAATCAAATGGTTGGGTGTTACTACAAAACAAAATTATTACAAGCCAGTATTCCTGGAAGTTTCTAGACTTACATATGGGGGATTAGGTCTAGAAAGCAATATATATTATGATATTGTAATCATATAGTCTAGAGAAGAAAAACGTAAAAGTAACTAGTGTAATCAGAGAGTAAGGAAATCTAGTCCTGGTCTGACTATTCAGAAGTATAACAGCCTGAGAGGACAAAAAAACTAGTTAAGGAAAAGGGTGATACATAATGAATAGTTAGTTGACTGAAAAGAATAAAGATGAATGGGCTTATGGACTTAGTGACTAGGCGTTTAGACAGATTTCAAACACAATTTTATGTAGCAGAATATTGGGGGGATTCTCTAAAATGTACTCTTGTCAGCAAAATCAATGGGAATTAAGTATATGTAAAAAGACAAGGAAATTCACATCTTTTTTATGGTTCTGTCGATAAAGGAGATAAACACCAGTTTGGATAATAATGCAGGCAAAGTTAACTATGAAAAATCGCTCTTGTCTCTAATATTTTATAAATGATATTGTTGAACATTAAATAAAAAGAAGTCTTTAAAAGGGAAGAAAAATGTTATAATAAAATTAAATTTACTATCTTAATCATTTTTATAAGCCCTGCCCTACAGGCATTATGAGTAATTATAGATTAATCTCATGCTTTACATCTTTCTTGATATAACTACGTTGACTTTTCTTTCTTTACTCTTTCTCTCATTTCTTCTCAAGAAATTCTAACAGTAGACCACCCAGTAGATAAAGGAGGTTTTACAGAAAAAAAAATTATATTTTGAAAAATACGTTATCAATCACTCTTAGATTTAATAAAATAAGATTAAATAGAGAGAAATAGTTCAACCAAAAATGATTTTTAAAAAAATTTTACTGGACACTCCAATGTCACCAATTCTTTAAATTTTTTAAATGGCTGTAACATTTCATAATGTATTCAATAATGGTTGCCAAAGGTGATTACTATTCCTTTCTAGATTGCTCAAATATAGTTAGTTATTTGCAAGATACTCAGAAGTATCTACCAAATTTCCCCTCAACCAGCCTCGGGAATGAAGACTTGTAAGGTGTTTTAAAAATAACTCTTTCTCTGTTTCCCTGGGCACAGGACCTGCCACATCCTTGAGTCTACAGGTCTGCTTTAAATTCAAATGGAATCCAAGGATCTTGACAGAAAGGACCCCAGAGAGGGCTTGTCCAATTGACAACAGAGAATCCAATAAGTCTTTTCATCTTAAGACCTAAGATGTTATGTTGGGAGGAAAGACGAGAAGAGAAGCAAAGAGGAATGCTAATAACTTGAGCCAGGTTGGCTATAAAGTCCTTGTTTTTGTCCGCCCCTTCTCAACAGTCTCATCTTTTCAAATATACTATTTTAATTTACTATTTTAAGATGAATTCATGTGATCATTATCCAATGGGCTAATGGGGGAGAGAAGTTAGAGCTTATCATTTTAACTGTTCTATAATTTGGTCTATCTTTTCATCAAATTTGAAACATCTTAATTTATTCCCTATTGAATATCTCCTCTAAATCTATAAGATGACATATAATTTCTCCTAAAAATGTTTTAACTGAGGGTTGTTTAGAGAATAGGGTTAATTTTGCCAGATCTAGATAGTTAACTCTATCCTTATGATAGAATATCCAGAGAAATTTTCTACCTTTCTTTGGAAACCTCTGTTTCTCTTATCTGTAGGTTCCAGAGGGAAAAAAAATTATGTTCATATGATGCATATTACTTTGTACTTAAATAATTCTCTGGTACCTACATTGTAAATTCCTTTGAGAAAATTGCATTGTAAAGGTTAAAAGAGGTAACACTAGGAAGGAAAAAACTGCCTAGCAAGAATCTATTTAACATATTTCCTGTTACTATTCTCAGTGGCTGCTATTATGGTTTAATTAGATCTCTCTGACAAAATTCATTACAGGAAAGCCTGACTTAAGGAAGAAATAATAAACTCAACTTATTCGTAACCCATTAGTTATATTGCTTCTAAGAAACTGGATTTTTACCCCTGATTTCTTTCCTTTCCCTTACAGAAGACTTGAATGAAATGAAACAAGCCATAAAAGATTAGCAAAGGAAAGCAGATGTGAACAAATCAACGAAGATCAAATGCCTGCTTTTTTATAGCATCTCCTCCCAAAATGAAACAAAAGGAGGTGGAAAGAGCTTACTTGGAGGCAGCAGAATTTAAAAACGATTCTAGAAACTCTGGCTTTCTTCTCTCCATCCTCATTGCTTTATTACTAATTTGGGTCCTCTAGTATGTAACAATTTTCTCTGAAACCAATAGGTTTCTTTAGTCACACTTTGCATTTCATTAAGGCTCCACCCAGCTTCCAAAATGTGACTCCTGAAATGCAAATTTTATTGTGTTTATCATCCTTCCAATTTTTCAATGGAAACCTGTAGCCTATGTGTATGAAATGGTATATCATTTCTTCATATCCGAGTGATAGTTTAGCTAAATAGAGTATTCTTGGCATGTTCATTTTGTTGAATCTTTGTTTTGCATGCCTCCATATTGTTCTAGATATCATAGTCTATTTGACCTATCTGTTGTGATAATTGAGTTTTTCCATTTGACTTGATTACATACCTAGATTTATTTGAACTCTGTAAATTCCATTAGTGAACTATTTATATATGGTGAACTATTTATATAAACATTTTTTTTTGTGAAACAACACTAATTTTTGCCCTAAAATCATCTTTCTTTTCTAAGGTGATAAGGAAAGCAGATTCCCTATAATATTCAGGTTTAATGAACACATTTGTGTTCTTTATAGTCAAATTTCTTTAATTTGGTGGGGAGAAACACATGGTGACTGGTGACTCTCAAGTGTTACTCCTGGCTATGTGCTCAGAAATCATCCTTGGCTTGGGGACCATATGGGACACTGGGGGATTGAACCTTGGTTCATCCTAGGTTTGCAGCCTGCAAGGCAAACACCTTTCCACTTGTGCTACTGTTTGGGTCTCCAAATAGTCAAATTTCTTAAAGATTTTTAGACTTTAATTATGACTTTTTCAATCTGCATATTTTATGGAATATAACAAATTTTTTGATTCTTGAAGTGAAAGAAAAATTGAAAAACTATTTGGAGGGAGAGAGAGTTAAATTTTAAAGAGAAAATGGGGCACTGATAGTATAGCTGGTGGAACATTTGTCTCTCACATGCATAACCTGGATTTGCTCCCTAGAACTGCCTAAGATCTCCAATCCCTGCCAGGAATGAACCCTGAATATAGAGCCAGGAGTAAGAGATGGGGAGAGAGAGAAAGAGAGGGGGGTGGACAAAAAATTGTGGCTTATCTAGAGCAGAGAAAGCCAGCAGTCAATTCTTTCATAAAATAAAAGAAAGGAAGGAACTACAAATTTTAGGTTAAGATGTACTATCTCTCCAGTCCCTATATTTGCCTTCTTTGCCTTCTTGCTGTTACTTTTCCTTACATTCCCTGGGCTTTATTGTATTTTATTATCTTTTGCTACCCTTCTAGTGACCAAAAAGCGTATATTTTGCCAGATGTGATCTATTGCTTTATATGCCTCTAAGGGCAATAATGTGGAATATTTTGGTTTACTTGTCTTCTTGTTGATTAAATTCACTTTAGCATTTAGAAAAACAATTATCTGCTCCAGTTATGATGACTAAAATGAATTTCTAATCAAGAAATATCGGCTGATTAATGACCCTGACTCTCTAGTGTCAATACTCTAGTAACTATATTAAACTTTCATTAAAATTAAACATTTTGGGATGAGTATGCAAATTAGTGGTGAGCACATCTAGTATGGTAGGTCCTGAGTTCGATTCCTGGCACTACAAACCAAACAATATCAAAAGCAAACAACTCCACAGTAAGTCCTCATTTATCCTTCATGCCAAGTCTCCAGAAACAAAAATAACCCCATTACTGTTACAATGATAGAGACTGGAGCCTACACTATAATCACGGTACTGAGTAGAATTCAGAAATTTAGCACTTCCATTTATTCTTGGACTTTTTTTTTAATCCAGAAAGCATCTACTTTAAATGAAAACTTATTTGGATGTTCAGCAAATGGAAAATGACCTGCTGTAGTCAAACGAGGTGATACAGAAAGTAAGTAATACAAGTAAATTAGGGACACAGAATTGTCAAGTATGTGTTTTCCTACATTTGTTATATTTTTCTGTTTTTCATTTATAACTTTTTTGGTTCATACCTCTAGACTGAATTCTTGCTTTTATCATTTTATCACTCTCTTATGTACTCTTTCTCCCTCCCTCTCTTTTCTCTACTTCACCTTTTTCCTTCTAAATTAGGTGCCTTCCTCATCACCACCCCATGCATTTGTTTAACTTGCCAAGACCTTCAATTGGGAAGAGTTAGACCTCAGGCTTCTAACTTATGTTTCCACTCAATCAGACAAATCAATCTCTATTTGCACTCTGAGGTAATTCCTCCTGAATGCATTCAGAATGCATTTACTTGTTCTAATTCCTTTAACTCACCTCATTTTCCTACATTCCTTTCCCTGATCAAGGAAGATGATCTGATTAGGGTTTCTACTGAAAGCACCCCTGCGGTCTCTAAAAGTCTCTTTGATACCCTTGTGGCTGGAGGATGACTGGCATTAATAATCGCTCTGATTTAACTCCTCTGCAGACCACAGAGCAGCCTTTGAGCCTGCTGCAAAACCACTGCCGCATGTTTTGAAACCTGCCAGCAAACAACAAGATGTCAACGTACCTGGCAGCAATAAGAGCATGAATGTGATAGATGAGGATGCACATAGCCGCTGATAGGCCCACAATAACCAGCAATGCTAATGCGGGATTATCTATTGCAGGATTCTCACACTCTTCCCACATGGCCTTTCTTACAAATGCAATATGACACAAATGAATGATGAGCAAAGAACAAACTCAGGTCACTTTAATTTAGGAGTTGTCAACATTTTTTTTTTGCTGAAAGTAAATATAAGAGATAAAGAGACTGGAAACTGAATCAGAAATATGAAAACTAATTCTTACCCTGTCCTCATGATGCTTTGTTACTGAAGCCCTTGACCTTCTTTAGAGTAAAGTATGTGCACAGAGGTTGAAGCAACATTAGCAGACTATTCCTCTGCATTAGAGGTTTACAAGATAGATGCTGCCTTTTAGAACTGAGCCTACTGAGCCTGACAAGACATGAGTTATACATCTTGGCCTTACAATTCTGCATTATCACAATGATCACTCGGATCATGCTAGCTGTAAAGGATTATTTTACCAAGCTACAACAGAAGGGTTAGACGAGGAAAGGGTTGAGAAACAGTGAAGAGAGATCTGACATCGCTAAAATGTTGTAAGACTATGCATGTTATACTGGTCACAAAAGGAATCTTGAGAACAAGAATTTTGAGAAAAACACTGCTGCCTGGCATGGCGCCACATATATATCTGATACACACATTAACTCTAGTTGTATCGTAACTATCAATGCACACATTGAAAAGAGACTTGTGGCATATTCTGTTCAAGTTCTATGTTCCCTGAACAAAAAATGTTGCCATGGAAACCTCTACCACAGGCAGTTGTAGTCCTGCAAAGGACTATGGGCTATGAAATCGGGTTCCCATGGCAACATTTTTGTTCAAAGCTTGAAGAATCTTAAATACATGTGCCAATACATATTATTACCCAGCAGGGGACACAGGTGAGATTAATAAAGTTCAATATTTGCTCAACTAAAAGTTGTCATCCTGGTAAAAATAAATGAATTAGCACTCGTTCCTATGGATTGCTTATATAAATAGAGTTTGGAGTTGTAACACTACTTCCACATGAGTAAGTGCATATGTTTGAAGTACTAATATATTACTTTTCTTCATCACATTCATTAGGCAGAGCAATCTTTTTTCAAATTATGCAATTTTAAAATTTGAAATACAGCCTCAACTTGCAATTCACTGATGAAATTAAATCATACAAATGTATTAAAGGAAAAAAAGATCATGGTCCCACCTGTACTGGCACCAATAATGATGACCAAAAACTAAAAGAAAATGTCAGACTGACTCATCAATATTAGGTGGAATCACGTTAATAAAATAGTCCTTTGAATATTTATAATGACTGATTTCTAGAGTCCCAAAACATTCATATAGATATGCTAAGGACCAAATTAGGAAAGACTTTTTTCTTTACCTTTTACAAATAACCATAAAAGTGATAATCGTACATAACATTAAAGAACTAATATAAAGACAACACACAAAAAGTTGACCAAAAGGTTTTCACATAAAGATGTTTCAGTGTTGAAAAGAGAACTTAATTTTATTTTCTATTTCTTAACTTTTATTATTCCATAAAATGTCAATATGATATAGATAAGTACCAGAGTGTACATTTGATGAGGTCAGAGGCTATTCAGGCTTGTTTGCTATTATTCTGTGCCCAGAATTCTTTAAGAAGAAAGAGAAGCAAATAAATGAATCATATGACTAATTGGGCAAAAAAGAATCTTAGGGTACTAATGGAGTCTTTCACAAAATGAGAGTAAAATTTGGGTGATACAAATAAAATTTTACCCCTGCTCACATTTAAATTTAGAGATGCATTATCTTTTTTTTTTATTTCTTTGTAATTAGTACTGACTTCTTAAACCTTTGGTAATTTTCCTTTGCTTTTTTTCCCATAGCAATTTCATCAAGTGGTTAATAATCTACAATCAAATATATAAAAGTACCAGGGGAGCTGAACACATAAAAGAACCCTGGGGACCATTGTATTAAAAAATCCATTTTAAAAAAAATGCAATTAACTAATTTCTAATTTACCTGCTTGGTGAGTTCATTTTTCTAATATTAGAATTTTTATTTTAGATTGACACATCTGTTAACACTTATCTGAATTCTATTAATGTAATATTTAAAAAAGTTTTAAAGCAAATTTCACACTTTTTTCATAATTCATTAGAGGTGTTGAAATTTGTGACCAGAATTATCAAATAAATTTCTGTAATTTCATACTCCAAAATTACATTATTAATATGGGATGGTATATAATAACTTGTCAAAGCAGTATGTCAATAGCAACTTCAAGACACTACATTTAAAAATCAGAAGATATCCTCAAGATGTTCAGGACCTCAAGTGCCTGAATGAGGAAATGGTCAGATTCTGAGTTCTCCAGAAATCTATTCAACTCTGTGGATGGGTTTCAACCCTAGCACAGTGATAGGCTTTGGATAAGTTAAATTTTTTCTTTAGCTTAAATACTCATAAGTTAAATAAAAATGTCAATAACTCAACACAGGCGTTTTCTCTGAGTAAAAGCTAAGATATAAAAGCACATTACAAATCTCCTTTTTTAACCTATAAATGTATTGCTGTAAGTATTGTTTCTGCTTTGTTATTGGATTCAGGTTCCCAAATGGTAAATAAGAAATAATCAGTTGTGGTCAGAGCAATGGAACAGTGGGTAGGGAGCTTGACTTGCATATACAAGATATAAGATTGTAAAGTTGTATTCAACTTTAATAATAATAATAATAACTTTTGTTATTCTGCCTAATGAATGCAATGCAGAAAAGTAATATATTAGTACTTCAAACATATTTATGTAATCCATAGCTGAATTAGATTGTTATCCCTGGTATAACATGTAGCCTTTTGGGCTCCATCAATAGTGAGCTCTGAGTGCAGAGACAGGAATAAGCACTGAGCCTGGGAGTGACCCCAAATCAAACCAAACCAAAAATAATAATGATGATCATCCCTTGCTCTTAACTAATTGCGCTGGGCAATTAGAATTTTTAGCCATAGAATTCAATAGTCATAGAATTTCAAATTATATCACTGATATTTAAGCTTTTAGGAGACACAATTCTATTTTGAGGCAGATATTTCTTTAAGCTACTGAAGTGATATACTATAGTACTAGCAGATGAAGGGAATTAAAATATATTTCAATTAAAATATGTTGGAAAACTTGGGTTGGAGACAGCATAATATTCATGGGAAAAGAAAGTTTTAAAGCCTCACGTATTGTATTATAGATCACAATATTTTAACTTGTATTCAAGAAATAAGAAATTGTTTTTCAAAATTTAAGCCACTTCATTTCAAAGGAATTAGAGAAAGTAGTTGCAAAAGGTAAATCTACCAAACACGTAGAGAAATAAATAAATAGTTGTTTTAAAATCTTCTGAATTAAGTCACATTATGGACTTTATTAGCTACCCACTTAAAGTACAATTAGTACAGCTCTTCTTAAATCTTTCAATATGGAGAAAAAGAAATAAGACTTTATAGTTTTTTCAAATACTATAAAAATTTTGAACTTCTGCTTCACCTGAGTAACCCATTATAACTAAAAGTCCACAAATATGTAATGCTACCAAAAGATTTCCAGGATAAAAATTCGTAGAAAATTGTAACCTACAAATGAATAGGTTGTACAGAATGAAGAACACAGAAACTATGCAGATGACTCCACATTTATTTGTCACTGGGTTATTCTGACCAGGTATATTACATTTAAAGTAGACATGCCAGTAAATGTGGAATGAGAGATATTCCACAAATGGTATTTTAAAGAAGTAAAAGGTGTCATTTTTGAGGTTCATACCCAAACAAATGGTGATTTAGATGCATATTTACTATTAAAAGGGATAAAAGAGACAATAATGGCAATTCAGACAATAGTTATTCTTATTTGAACTAGCAAATTAGAAAAGATTGAACAAATAGGTTTTGAAAAATTAGTAAGAGCTCATATTTAATTATTAATTAAAAATTAAAATTAAAAATTTAAATAAAATTTAAATAAAATTAAAAAATTGAAATTAAAAATTAGTAAGAGCGCATATCATAAGAGCTGGATATTTTCCCATATCTCAACCCCTTTAGAGAAACCTTTGCTATCTCTTGAATATGTTTTTCTCTCTCCACAACAATTTGCCTAAGTATTTTATTGAAATAAAACAACCTAACTTCAAAAATAAAAAATTAAAACTTTAGAAAATTAAATAAGTTTCAACAACATATCATACCCTATTCTATGAATGAATATTTTTTGGTGCTAGTGAGTTGATTAAGTTACATTAGTGTGTAACTAATTGTTTTGGTCTTTTGCTGAAGAGTTTCCTCTCTCGGGGTTCACATTTTGTCTTAGGTCTGTGGCTGTTGACATAGATGCAAATCAGTAATATTAGATAATGTATTTTTGAAGTCATGTCAAGGATTCTTCTATTTTCATCATCTGTTTTGATTTTTAACTTTAAAAGTACAATTCTATTACTTTATTCTAAAAAAATAATCCAGATGTTGTGCCAGACTCTGGGGAAGCAATGATATAAAACATCTGTAGGAAGAATCATTCCCAGTAGAAATAAAGAGTTTAGAGGTAAAGGAGGGAAATCGGTAACATCTAACAACAGGCACAAAAATCCCGGATGAATTGATTCACAGGGGTTTGAGCCTCGGTCCCCCAGAGACAACAGAATGTTTATATCTCTATACTGAAAAAAATATGTACATATCCTATAAAATGTTCAAATCTGTTTATATTATGTATAATAGCAAATACAATGTAAATGCCCAGCAAATAATCACTCTGCTATCCTCTCCAGGGAATAATTAATGACAAGAAATTTTTTTTCCATGTTCACTTACAAACCTTTTCATCAAAAACTTCTCTAGGGTTTTAAAGATTTTCAATCTGGTATTGGTTAAACCCTGCAGGAAAAGAGATGTGTGTGTGTGTGTGTGTGTGTGTGTGTGTGTGCGCGCGCGTGTGTGTGTCTGTGTGTGTGTCTGTGTGTGTGTCTCTGTGTGTGCTGCTAAATGAACAAAATATATATTACCACTTGTAAAGCATTAACAAGCCAACTACAGGGTAACTTTCCCCATCATCATCTGTTTTATTAGAAAACCAGAGAGAAAATTGCAATCTGTCTGCTGTAGAACACACTGGAGCACGATCTCAAACTGATTACAAACCTGTCGGATTGTATCAGCACAGATTCCAAAGTCAGCGCCCTGCAGCATGCCAGCGTGGTTCCGCTTCTTAAACACAACATTCGGGGTCTTATATTTGCTCCTGGGACAATCTTATGTGGCTCTGCAATTCTGCCTGTATACAATCAGCTTTCTGTTTGGACCCTTTAGTTATTTCTACAGAACCATTTGGGCATGGGAACAAGAAGATATATCTAAAGGATATATCTGTGAACTGGGATTCTTCACTGAGCCAAAATGCTATCATGGGGATAAAAAATATCCAGCAGTTGCCAACTTTACAAACTTTACAAAAGCTTCTTCCTAATTTTGCAATGACATCTATAGAAATTAAAAAAGGAAAGTATTATAAAATGTGTTAATCATAAGATAATGATCAAAAATCATTTGGATCATTTTGATCTAAATGATAAGACACCATTAGATTAAAAAATGAAGCAAAAATAAAATATAAAAAAAATGAAGCAAGCTTTCTGTAGTGAGTCTTACCAGTTTGCACCATTGTCTTGCAAAAATTGATTTGTTCATCCCTTTAATTCAATGCATATTTATTAAGTCAATATATAGAAATTCCAAATAGCATGATAGCATGATAGAAGCATTAACTGATAACTATAACTTGACTACAGTTTAGTATTTTATCAACTAGCACCTAACTTCTCAGTAAACCCTCAAACAATAACTTCTGTAACGCAATTATGAACTATATGCTATAACAATAACTATATATTATGCCTGCTATGAGGGTGATTAGTTGGGGACTTTGGTAGATGGAAGGTCACACAGGTGGTGGGTATTGGTGTTAGAACATAATTGTATTGTGAACAACTTTGTAAATCATGGTGTTTAAGAGAAGTTTCAAACATTGACAAATGAATTAAAGAGATAAAAATAAGCAAAAATTCTAATACATTACAAAGGAGGAAAATCACAAAAGCAAAATGAGCCCCTTTTATTTACTGCAATTTCTCACTGCTTCCTGAATAAATCAGTTAAATAATGCCAATGCTTTACCAGATTTAAGTCTGACAAAAATAGTCGCCGAGGGGCCATGAAACAATCTTTTTTGGAAGCACTGCAATTTGAGCCAAGTCATTCAGGGAACATTTCTTTCCTTTGACCTTTCCGGCAGCTAAGTGATAGAACTCCTCTGTACAGTACACAGGTCAGACATCTCTAATGTTGCACAAATATCATTCAAGAGAAAACACTCTATCGCACAACTTGATTACATGGAAATTGGTTTTGTACAATAGAAGCTTTTTTGTTCAGACTACTGTGGCCTCCTACAGTGTAACTTTCTTTACCGAGTTAATAGACTAGGGAAGGATTTTGAATTTCACACACATACACAAAAGCTTCATTGCCATTCACATTTGTGCATGGCTAACAGAAATGAGAGGGAGCTATCTCAAATCATTAAAGCCAAAAAAATGAAATGGAACTGAGGTGAGGAAAGCCCATTTTCTTACAGCCCATTTACAATGGATTAACATTAATTATAAAATAAGCTATTCCAATGGATAGAGAATAATTGTGTTTTGTTGTTTTAATTTTTCCAGATGATCAGAGAGGTAGGTATGGTCCTGGCTTAATTCCAAAGGTCTTTTTTAACACTTGTGACATTGGGGTATGAGTTTGGCAAACATTTGATTTTCCTCTGACAATTAAAATGCTGATTCTAAATAGAAATAAGCAATAAGCCACACTTTTTCTGCTGGAGAAAGGAATAATGTGGTAAAGGAAGGGATAGTAAAAGGATTTGTGCACCCAAATTTTCAAAGTGAAAGCATTGAAAGAATGTCACCCTTTCTCAGAGGTTTGAAGTCTATCCTGCTGGTCCTCACCCAAGCTCATGCCACTTCTTACAGATTTACAGATACACTATTTCATGTATCTTTTTGTCCTTCCCATACATCTCCAGGTATGGTTCCATAAACTGTTTTAATTTCTTTTCCTCCTTATTCATGTTCTAAATGTCCCTAATTTGGATATATGATGTTGAGGTGGAAAGAGAAGGGTCTCCCCTGGACTATGGCACTTAGGAGAAGGACACATCATTTTAGACCCTAACTCTTCCAAAAAGTTTCTATTGCTCAAACCCTCCGTGCCCATGCTCTTAATTTAAGAACCTTAGATCCAAACAGCTTTTTGTTTGTTTGCTTGTTTGTGTGTGGAGGGGTCACCTCTGGTGGTGCTCAGGGCTTACATCTGGCTCTGCACTCAGGAATTACTCTGGTGGGTTTTGGGATCCATATAGGGTGCCAAAGATTGAGCATCAGTCGACCGCATACAATGCAAGCACCTTACCCACTGTACTACCTCTCAAATGTTTCAAGCTCCCAAACTTCTTAATAATTCTTTTTGGGCTCTCAAGTTTAAAGGGAGTTGGCATATCTGGGAAGTTCTATCCAGAGATCAGACAGGCATCAGTTGAAGGTATGGCACAAGTCTCCATGTTGGGCTAAGTGGGGCTGGGATTTATATGCATGAATATCTTTACTCTTCAGAAGCACCCTACAGATGTTCCTTTTCTAAAAATTCACTTGAAATCTGTGAAGTGTCTTGTTCTTTTTTTGTTTTGTTTTGTTGTTGGGTCTTACGGAGCAGTGCTGAGGGTTTTTTTTAAATATCTTTATTTAAACACCTTGATTACAAACATGATTGTGGTTGGGTTTCAGCCATGTAAAGAACATTCCCCTTCACCAGTGCAACATTCCCATTACCAATGTCCCAAATCTCCATCCTCATTACCTCACCCCCGCCTGTACTCTAGACAGGCTTTCTACTTCCCTGATTCATTCACATTGTTATGATAGTTCTCAATGTAGTTATTTCTCTAACTGCTCTCATTTCTCTTTGTGGTGAGCTTCATGTAGTGAGCTGGAACTTCTAACCCTCCTCTCTTTTATCTCCGAAAATTATTGCAAGAATGGCTTCCAGTTTTCTTAAAACCCATAGATGAGTGAGACTATTCTGCTTCTATCTCTCTCCCTCTGACTTTTTTTCACTAAGCATAAAAGATTCCATGTACATCCATGTATAAGAAAATTTCATGACTTCACGTCATGACTGACAGCCGCGTAATATTCCCTGGCCCTGCACTCAGAAATTGCTCCTGACAAGGTCGAGGGACCATAAGGAATGCTGGAAATTGAACCTGGGTCCTTCTGGGTTGGCCACCTGCAAGGCAAATGTCCTACCTCTGTACTATTGCTCTAGCCCCTCTTTGGCTTAGTTTATAATGATTAAGAAAATAATATATTTTAAGGGTACAGAAGTTCAAGTGACCAGTATCAAATGTATCAAATGGATCATGTACGACAGAAAAGTTATGGAGAAAACTGTTGGTGTCTACATTCTTAATCAGGAGCCTGGAATTTATAGCCAAGTTTCTAACTTGATTAATCATAAGCTACTCTCTACTTCCTCTCTTTAGATCAAAGATAGGACTAGACAGGGCTGATGGGTCCTTAATGAATTCCAGATGAGTTCACACATTTATCACAAATTCTTCCATGTTCCTAATTCCTGGAAGAATTATATATTGAGGCATTTCCCATATTAAACACAATGGTGTTGTGTTGATTTTATAACACAACTCTTCATGAGAGTTATATATGAAGGGTACATGTAGTAGCTTTCCAGTCCAGAGCACTAAAATATTGCTATAAGTGATGTCTATTGAACATTTGCTAACTGTATATAAGACTTGCAATTTGCTAAGTTTAAAATATGTGCCTTTATAATAATCATGCATTCAAGCTCTTGAACATAGGCATCAACCCAGATTGTTTTCTCCACTTATCCAGTATACTAAAATATGGAGCATTATTTCAATGGAAGGAAACATCAATAAAAAATTGCCATACTCAGTGGTGCTTAAATTTTACTCCTGGTTTTTTGCTAAAGGATCAATTCTGGCAATTCTAGGGGAACCATATACACAATGCTAAGGATCAAACCCAGGTGGTTGTATATAAGACAAGCACATTAACTTCTGTACAATTTTTCTAGTCTCATTGAGCAACGGTACATCAGATGAGATGCTTGTTATTCAGTATTGCACACAGTCCCTCCAATGCCTCCAGGAATGATCCCTGGAGTAAGCTCTGAGCATTACTAGATATAACCCCCAACCCCCCAAAATTTAAACGCATACCATCAGTTTCATTCAGTGTGCCAATATCATTTTTTGGAAATTCCTAGAATGCAATCTCTCTCTCTCTCTTTTTTTTTTTTTTGGTTTTTGGGTCACACTCGGCAGCATTCAGGGGTTACTCCTGGCTCCATGCTCAGAAATTGCTCCTGGCAGGCACGGGGGACCATATGGGGCACTGGGATTCGAACCGATGACCTTTTGCATGAAAGGCAAACGCCTTACCTCCATGCTATCTCCCGGGCCCCAGAATGCAATCTCTTAAGCTCACTAGGGTTCAAATGTTTTTTTTTTTATTAATGATATTTCTTTATTTTTTGTATATTGTTGACAATAATATTTTAGGTACATATTAACATAAAATCAGGGGGATTCCCATATCAAATTGTCCTCCTTCCACCTCCATTCCCATCCTACCACCCATATCCACCTCCCTCTCCCTTGGGGCTGCTAGAATAAATGGTCTCCTCTGTGCCTAGCTTA
>PVKC010002025.1:30964-46243 GCA_004027635.1 Crocidura indochinensis | reverse complement strand
TTACACCACACACCTGAGCCTGCATGATGGCCGTGCTCTTGGGAACAGGATGGCCAGCACCTGCAACCCCTTTATTTTTGGATTTACTGGGTTCCATGTTATTCAGAATCTACTTGTTACTCATTGGTCAGAAACACCTTTAAAATGGAAGCATCCTTTGGATTGGTGCCTTAGACTACCCCAGGGTGTAGTCTAAGTCTGGCACTTGCTAATAAAGATTCTGGGTCTCAGGGAAAAGCCAAAAATAAAATTTATATATATATGTGTGTGTGTATATATATATACGTGTGTATATATGTATATATATTATGTATATATATGTGTGTGTATATATAATATATATGTATGTATATATATTGGTTTGGGAGCTGCACTCAGTGATACTCAGGAGTTACTCCTGACTCTGTGCTCAGACATTGCTCCTGGCTTGGGGGACTATATGGGATGCCAGGGATAGAACCCAGGTCTCTCCTGGGTCAGCTGTGTATAAGTTAAATGCCCTACCACTGTGCTATAACCCAGGCCTCTGAACTTTAAATATTTTGAACAACAATATATGATGGTGGGGCCGGAGAGATAGCATAAAGATAAGGCATTTGCCTTGCATGCGAAGGACGGTGGTTTGAATCCCGGCATCTCATATGATCCACCGAACCTGCCAGGAACTTTTTCTGAGCGTAGATCCAGGAATAACTCCTGAGCACTGCTTGGTGTGACCCCCCCAAAACAAAAACAAAAACAAAATACAACAAGAACAAAAAGAATATATGATGATATATTTAGTTCTAAGAATACAAAAAATAAATCACCACAAAATTAACCAAATAATTACATTATTGAATCTTTTGTAGAAAAGAGTCTTTTTTTAAATATTTTTTTGGTTTTTTTTTGTTTGTTTGTTTTTGGGTCACACCCGGCAGTGCTCAGGGGTTACTCCTGACTCCATGCTCAGAAATTGCTCCTGGCAGGCACGGGGGACCATATGGGACACCGGGATTCGAACTGATGACATTTGCATGAAAGGCAAACGCCTTACCTCCATGCTATCTCCCGGGCCCCGAAAAGTCTTTTTATTTCTCTGAATAAAATATAATCATAAAAATACACTAGACATTTTGTGTTAAAAGTCTCACAAATGTAAAAAGCCCATTTTGTTATTTATAATGTGCATTCACATTATTTTATTTAACTTTCACAAAATATATACTCAGAGGACAGAGAGACACCATCTCTAATCTTTTATTACCTGTTTACCTTATAGACCCTCAACCTGGAGGATGTAGCCAACAACACAGTTCTTTCATTACATTCCAAGCTGAGAACCATGATGATAAGAGCAACTTATAAATTTTTTTAACTTTGATTTTGCAGAAATTCTCAACCAGAATGAATTTCCTGAGTATCTGTGGTTGTTTTACTCAACTCTGAATCCACCTATAAATTAATAATTATGTCCAGGGTTTGTAAATCAAACCATAAGGACACCCATCACCCACTCCCAGAAATATCTGAAGGAAGCCTACAAATGTGTCTATTCAAACTATGAAGAGTAAAAGATAACTCATCTAGTTCCTTACTCACACAGAGTAATATTACACCAATCAAAGTAGATCAATCTTCTTACCCCTATTTGAATCAATGCTGAAGTTATGTTAAGGGTAAGAGAAAGAACATCAGGAATTGGGTTGTAAAAATTGTATCCAACTTTCTGTTTTATAATTATAATTTATATTCAATACTAATTAGTGTCTAAATATACAGATTTAGTACATCCTAGTAAATGTATACATATAAGTAATTTTCTAGGTGATCAGCAGTTAAGTAGTTTTAAAAAATATTCTTGTATTGCTTTACTTTTCATGCTTTCTCTGTATTTTTATAAAAGACCATAAGAATAAGCAGAAATTGGCTAAATTTACCAGAATAAAAAGAAATATACAAAATAGCCATAACTGGCACTGCCTTTAAATAATTCTTAGTTATTATCTCCTTAACTCATCCTAGGTAAACATTTCTAAGTTCTGGGCATAGCCTTGCCTTTCCTGTAAATGTCATATAATACATAAAAGGTTCTTGGACTTGGCCAAATTTAGGATGAAATATGCTACACATAATTCCTAAAGTGCTGGCTGTTTCATATCTACATGCCTAAATCATTTTATTATCCGCTTAATAGCAGAACAAATTAGTCATCCTCTCTGATTCTGGTGCACATTATGCTGAGACATGCCCACCCTAATATGCTTTCTGATAAAGTAAATGCTCACTCTGTCAGAGCACAAATCTTATTTGGGCTCCATGAAAGTCGAGGGAGAGAGAGCTGAGTCTGCAGTAGGATTGCTTACTCGAGGAGAACTGAGATTTATTAGCTGACTTCATTAAATATATGGAAGACCCCGGCACTCAAGGTTATAAAATTAGGATGCAAACATGAAACTTCAGTACAAAATGAAACAGGTAGCAAGCACAAGAAAGATAGATCTTTGAGCTTTAGACAAATTGGAGAAGCGAGCTTGTATTAAAGTAGCTGCTTCATACCTACATGAAAAGGTATGCTTACCAGCTATTTTCGTCATTCGGTATTCTATACATATAGGATTTTTAACAATACTAATTAAATTTTAAAGAAATATCTGGGAAAGCTGGAATGAAAAATATTTTCTAAAAAATTAAAAATTATTGTATTTACAAAAATTATTTAGACTATGTTATTTAAAGTAATAACATCTTATTTTTCTATGCAAGCTTTTATGACAATGCATTTTCCGTTTTCAATAAATTGATGCATGCCACATAATCGTGTTTATAATATAGAGTGGGTTCTGTTACTTTGAAAATAAAATTTCAATCAATATATTCATCATATGTAGGTCAGTTTTCTCTTCAAGCCTGTGTTTCTTGAACTTATATCCCACCTGCTTGAATTTTTGTCTCTGTTTGTTTTCTCTACTCTGGGAAGATTTGTTTCCTCTATTTCTCTCTCCTCTAAGTTTCCATTAAAATACCTAGTTACACACAAATATTATGTAGAGAGATGAAATAATTATACTATTTTTAATGTTTCCCAAAAATACTTTGTGGTATTATTTGTAGATAGGAGAACATGCTTTATTATTTTTGAGATAAAGTCATATATCCTATTATCTAACACTCTTATTTTCAATTCCCTTAAAAGTTCTTTATATATATGTATATATATATAAATACATATATATATATATATATCTGCCATTTTCCTGTCAGGTAGTTTGCAAAATTTATTTGCTTTTGACTTGAAAAATGCTTAAAGTGCAGTTAAGAAATAGGACAATCTGAATCTAGAGTATCTTAGAGCAGCTGGAGTAGCAAGAATATCTTGTCAATACCTTGGACTTTAATAGATATAATACCTGTGTATAAAATAAATAAAGTACTTTCCAAAGAATGTGCTCCAATAGTTAATTTTTTAAATCCTTAATTGCTTTTCTTTCCATTATTTCTTTCATAATTCAAGACAGCAGATTAAAAGATCAGATTTGTGCTTGTGAGAACTTAGCAGAGAATAGAAAAGTTTAAGGCTAGTTGATAAGAACAGAAAACAATAGCAAATTGCTTTAAGATGAATTTATAGACAGTGCTGAATTTTTGTAAATAGCAAATGATAGCAGTCACATACAGCTTTCTTTCTTTAGTTTACTGCTTCAGAATTTGTTCCCAAAGTAAATATATATATAGTTTCATATATATTATATTTTATTGTTTAGTATACTTCCATTTCAAAGAGTGTTAGTAAAGGTTATATATTAAAAATGTGAAGTCAGTTTATAAAGATTGAATCTATGTTATATGTATTTTGTGAACACAATTAAAACTTAAATCCACTTTGAGCAGTGCTGAAAGACTTTACAATAATAATATATAGGGACTGGAGTGGTGGCGCAAGCAGTATGGCATTTGCCTTGCGTGAGCTAGCCCAGGACAGACCTCGGTGTTATCCCCAGGAATTCCATAATATCCTCCAAGCCAGGAGCAATTTCTGAGAGCAGAGCAAGGAGTAACCTCTAAGCATCACTATGTGTGACCCCCAAAAGGCAAAAAAATAACAATATACCAATAATAATATATAGAACTTCTCTATTGTTTTCTAAGCTATAAGGAAATAGCTATTGATCAGTAATAGAAAAATGTTAAGATAAAAGAATGCTAGATCCCAGGATATAGCAGCACAGGTAAGGCTCTTGTCTTGTTTGGGCTCATCCTTAAAATATTCATTTAGTTCCCTGGGAACAACCAGTATTAATTCCTGAGTATCATGCCAGATATAACCCTCAGCATTTCTGGCTGTGGCCCAACAATGTTAAATAAAATGTTAAATGTCACAGTAGAGCCAGCAAGATAGCTCTAAAGATAGAACATATGTTCAATATCCATGACAATCTGTG
The DNA here is from genome assembly GCA_004027635.1 of Crocidura indochinensis. Lineage (NCBI taxonomy): Eukaryota > Metazoa > Chordata > Mammalia > Eulipotyphla > Soricidae > Crocidura > Crocidura indochinensis. The sequence continues at coordinate 41,822 of PVKC010002025.1, read as the reverse complement.
TTTATTCTCTAGCACCATGAGCACCTAGGTTCTACTGATAGAGCCTTTGTCACTTTTTCTGTTTGTACCACATTTGGCAGTTCTCAAGGCTGCTTCCAGAGTCTGCACTCAGGAAACACTCCTGGAGGATTTGGGGGGAACCAAATTTGATCCACAGAGGTCAAATCTGGTTTGGAAGTACTCAAGACAAACTGCCTTTCCATGGTAACTTTGGGCAACTTTTAATCTCTAAAAATGTATTGAAACTATTTTTAAATAAATTATAAAACTCATATTATAAAATTGTAATACCATGAGTATTCTATTTGGAATGGATCTTAGCGATCAGCTAATATTGTTCTAAATTTATAGAAAAAACTAAAATAAGGGTCATGAAATGATTTGTTAATTGTTACTCAGTTGACCAACATAAGAGAGAAAGAATTTTGGTAGTTTCATAGCTTGTATAGATGTAAAAGTTTTATATAGTAGTCATTTATAGATCTCAAGGAATTTCAATCAGAAGCATCTGGATGCATGAATACATTTTATTGCATTGTTTAAGAAACAATTTTATTTTAAGAGAACTATATTCCACCCAAATTCGGTTCAAGAGCTGCCAACAATAAAACAATTCTATCAGCTATTTAAAGTGCAATTATTATTGTGAAGTACTTGGTAGTCTAAGGATGTTTTTTATCATATCAAAACATCTGGACACTTCAATCAACCGAATGTATTAACATTTTGTATACAGAATCGCAGTAATGTAACACATTTAGAAATGTTGCATTTTAGCAATAGGAATAAGTGCTATAAATGTCTGAGATCATTGAAGTTCTAACATAGTAAGGGCAGTGCTTAGAATATTAAAAAAAAGACATGTGAGAAATCACAAGGGTCAAGAGAGTATATTTTACATGTGTGGGACCATGTTTTGGTTTTCAACTCTGCGTGGTCCCCAAGCTCGACTAGATGTAACACTAGAGGTATAACATAATAGTTTCTAGAAACTTTGAACCCAAGAAAGGCTGCATACTTAGGCTCTACCATAGAAATTTCTGACCATTTTGTGTTGGGAGTGGCTTTTGAGAAAACTAAGCACTGCTATGGAGGTCACTCAAAAAATATCATGCATATTATCTATACATTTCACTCTGATGTGCAAGTCCAAGAACATGAAAACACAAGACGTTTCCTTTATGCTTATTTTCACTAGTCAAGATTTGGAAACAACCCAAGTGCCCAAGGACAAATGAGAAAGTAAGGAACTATCAGACATACACAATGTAATACTTCTCAGCTGTAAGAAAGATGAAGTATTGCCTTTCATTGCAATTTTTTCTGGCCTCAAGACTCAGAACTGATGCAGAAGACATTGATAATACAGTAATTATTATCAGTTTATTCATATTATATATAAAAGAAATGAAATATAATTTTAGCTTATTTCGTTGTTTTCCATATCTTTAACAAGCAGCTTTAATCATGTTCCATCCACACATATTATTGACCCATTAAACAAAATTTGATCATATTGATAAAACTCTTCAGAAAATTCTGTTTGGAGTAAGCACCGGTACCCTATTCCTCAGGGCATAATACTTCCAAAGATTACAAACATGGGTAAAGTTTCTTGATATTTTGCATCTATCTTAGCTAAAAATTATGAATATAAAGGATAAAATTTAGAGGTCTGACTTTCTGAATAAACCTTTACATGTTTCATTCTCCATTCAGATAATCAAATGAAAGGTGGTAACAGGAGGGGCCTATTTAATGAACCTAGCTATAATATTTTCTATTTAATATGTTTACACCCAGTGGAATATGAACACAGATATAGAATATGTATACTTGAATTTAAATGTGAATACATATAATTTAACATTTGAATAAAAAGGTAAAGAAATATTTATACACTATCTGTAATCCATGTTCCCTTTAATTACTTTGCTAACTCTCAAATTGATTAAAATTTATGTAGTCAGATATTTCCATTTATATTAAATTACTTGATTGTTACTTATTAAAACTTTAATAAATTAATAAGCAAGTAATTTAATATTAGTGAAAATATTTAGAATAATATATTAAATAAAAATTATACTTATAGTATTTGGGTTTTTTTTGTTTCTTGGGGCCACACCCAGTGATGCTCAGGGGTTACTCCTACTTATGCACTCAGAAATTGCTCCTGACTTAGGGGACCATATGGGACACCTGGGCATGGAACCAAGTTTTGTCCTAGGATATCCACATGCAAGGCAAATGCCCTACCAATTATGCCACAGCTCCATCCCCTATATTATTTGTTGAACACTAAATGTTTACCATTAAGTAGTAGCAATTAGTATATTAATTTATTTGTAACAATAAAATTTTAAATTCTGAAATCATCTAAAATGTATTATTAAAATATGTTTGCCTCAGAGCAAAGTGAATAAATAAATATGTAATTTTGGTCAGTTGATCACAGATAATTCAGTGATATTAATTTAAACTAGATATTTAGCATTTGGAAAGGTTATAATGCAGGCAATTAAAATTTAGTTTCAGTGCATATTGCTGTGAATTTTTCAAAGTAAAATAATATCATATACTGAAGTGCTACAGTGATTTCAAAGAGTGAAAGAAATGACAAATTTTGTATTCTGAGATTCTGTGTCTTTGTGTATGTGTGTTTGTGCCACATCCAGCTGTGCTCAAAATTTACTTCTGGTTCAGTGGTCAGTAATCACTCTTGAGATGCCTGGGAACAAAATGCAATGCCAGAGATCAAACTTTGATGAGCAGCATGCAAAGCAATGCCCCACCTAATGTGTTATTACTGTACCCACTGTATAACCTTAAATTTTGAATTTTTACTAGGTATTCATCAAGGTCTCTTATATTTAGATTGCAAGCAATACCTTTAAAATAAAAATGTAATGTCATTTACATTTTAGTATCTAAAATATATAAAGAACCCTTAGACATTGAAATTGGTGATAAAAATAAAAAATGATCTTTAAAATGTGTGAGGCTCATGATAATTTTGAAATTCTTCTAGCATTTACTCAAGCAAACTTTTCAAAGACTGCTGTTTTGCCTGATATTTAGTTTAGTTTTACTGGAATCAAATTTTAATGCTGAGATAGGAAGACAAACAAACAAAGTTCATATAGAAAAAGAAGCCCAATAAAGGACCAATAGCACACAGCAAGAGAAAGCAGAAAATATTTGCAGGGTAGTGAGCAGTAAGAGTGATACAAATTATGATTAGTTGGGAGATTTGAAAATTTAGCTGATGAAACAGAAACTGTCCCTTCTTTGATGTGAACCCTCTCTCAACAGTGTCTTCCCAGCTTCAGATATTTCATCGGAATTGCTTAAGACTTCTACACTAACTGCATTTAAATTTCATTATTTTTAATTTCCCTAGTTAAACTTCAGTCATTTCTTTCAGGTTTATAAACCAAGGAATCTCCTAGACAAGTTTGTATATGTAAATCTCAATTTTAATTTTAGGGACAGTTTACTGTAAATTCCAGGATAAAAATTCTTCTGGGGACTGGAGATATAGAAAAAATGGGTAGGGTGCTTGCCTTAGACGCTGCTGACCTTGATCAATCCTTGGCATCCCATATGATCCCCTGAGCCTATCACGAGTGATTCCTGAATTCAGAGCCATAAGTAACCAATGAATTACTGATGTGGCTCAGAAAAAACAAAGCAACAATAATAAAATTATTGTCAGAAAATTATTATTACTAATTTTCTGTCATAAAGTCAACTGCATCCAATTCTAAATATTTAAAATTAATATTAAGTACCAATTGTGAAATGTGTATTAAAGTACAGAAATTCATGCATTTAAACGTACATATGTATGTAATCTCATTTAACAGACAGCATTGCCATCTTTGTGGAAAATTGTCTACAAAGTGTTAACATTGCAGACAATAAAAAGAATAAAATGACTGTGAATCTTAAAATGCTTGGGTACATTCAAATGTGTGTTGGTTGTATGACTGAAGACATTTTTGTGTCTTTGAAAAAAAAAGATGCTTATTAGAATGTGAGATTCAAAGCAAAATTTTTCTTCAAAATCCTTTCTTCCTTGATATTCCTTAGAGTAATCCCCGTCTACATGAATTTGCTTAGTATTTCACTATAGACTAGAGACTTAAAAATTGACACCAAGTGCTTTAAAAATGCAATAGAAAAAGTAAAGTAAAATCAATAATAGTGTGAGGAATGACTTGAGCAGCTTGTATTTTCACAGTGGTCATCAAAAAGTAATTTTATATCCAATAATTTGTATCGATTGTTTGTGAAACTGTAATGCATTATGCCATAAGCCTGGTTGTACAGTTATAAATATATGTACCATTTTGTTGGTCTTGTTTTCTCTTTTTTTCTTATTGAGTTTCATTTTCTCTAAAATGAATCTTATTTTGTAGAGGTTATATGTGGAGGTAAGATTCGGAAATCATGACCATTAATTCAAAACAGCTCCAACTATATACAATAGCCACTTTTCTCACTGAGTCCTGAAAGACAAGGGCAATAATATATAAAATATGTGAATATATATTTATATATAAATATTAAAATATATATAAAATATCATGTATTTTAAAATAAAAATTCTTTTGGGATCATTTACACTGCAATCCTTAATTACTCCTGGGATCCATATTCAAATATCATCTTAAAAGCCTGATTGTGCCATATAAAATCCAAAAAGGATGCATTTTTTAGGACACTGAGATATATTTAGTATGAAATTTTTTAATATATCTAGAATTTTTGTCCTGGGGTATGAGTTATTATTGCATCAACTTTGTGTTGCTCTTGTCTTATGATTATAGATCTGTTAATGGGTGGGAACTTTCTAATTTTCTCTTTTGTTTGTGCAATAAAAATACTATCTGCAATGGGGATGCTACTCAAGGAGTTTAATTTATTTATTTAATCATGCCAAATTAAGAAAGATCTTATAAGGAAAAACTCTTTTTTATCTTCTCACTTGGGCTGGAATTGAGAAAAGATCTTAAACCCAAGAGGACATTTGTTGATTACCATATTGGACAGCCACCTTAATTTGGAGAGAGAAGTATAAAAATTCAGAAATAATGTAGAATAGCAACAGCATTAAATATGTGGTGAACTTCAAATAGAGACAATAACCCATGAGAATTTTTAATTAGCTTTCTACAGTATGTGTAAAAAAAAGTCTTCTTTATCTTTGGATTCAGCACATTTTTAAAGTCATGTAACATGGAAATAGCTTCTTTCTAGGGAATAAGAGGTATTTGGAAGCATATGTTAACTCTAAAACCTCAAAATTTTAATCATATACACTATTACAGCATTTAACTGTCATTCTAACATTTAGATTGTCTGGTCTTGAGCTGCCTCTTTAACTTCCTTAAATCTAATTTTTATCATCTGAAAATGAACATGAGTAATACCTAGTTGAAATTGCTAAAACATTCACTTATTTAAAAAATCTGGAACTTGAGTGATTGATATCCTAGTTAGGTAGTCAGAATAGCACAGAAGTTCCCCCTTTTCATACTTTTATATTAATAATTCTTATTGCAAATTAATTTTATTAAACTTAAGAAAAATATATGTGAATTACAAATATAGAATAAGATATATTTTGAATTATAATGAGTCAAAAATGACATAATAAACATTTTTGCTGTAGAGAATTGTTTTTCAGAACTTCAAAATAGGTAATATTTTTGGATGAAAATAATCAGTGGAGCCAGAAAAATATTATAGTGAAAGAAAACTTACCTTGCATGTAAGTGATCTGTGTTCCATATTCAGTACCATATATTGCCCCTGAGTATCACCAATAAAGATCCATGAGTGCAAAGCAGGGAGAAATCAAATAGCAATACTGGGTGTGGCACCACAGCAATAAATAAATGCTAAATATATAAATAATGTGATTAGTATAAAATTCTATAGAAAGTAGTTGAAGGTCACTGTTGAAACTCTTTAGGAAACCAGAAAAAATCTAATTGAGTTAAGGTGGATATCAAATACAAAGAGCCTAGAATGCATTTAAATTTGATGTGGTGGAATGAGATGAAACTTTTAGTGAACACAGAAAAACTAGCTATTGAAATATGCAATTCATTGAAGTTCTAAAATTGTTCCAATAACATGTGTATTGATAATTTTATCCAATGTTGGCAGTATACTTTTCTTTTTCTTTTTTTTTTGTGGTTTTTGGGTCACATTCGGCAGTGCTCAGGGGTTACTCCTGGCTCCATGCTCAGAAATTGCTCCTGGCAGGCACGGGGGACCATATGGGGCACCAGGATTCGAACCAATGACCTTTTGCATGACAGGCAAACACCTTACCTCCATGCTATCTCCCGGGCCCCGACAGTATACTTTTTCATCTAGTAGTGAATGTATTAATGAGTAAGTTGTTAGTCTATCAGAGATTATATCATTTTTATTTTACTCCAAAAGTATCATATAAAAATATATTATCTCAGGTTCAGTATCAGTGATTTCATGTATTTCATTCCTTTAATTCTCATAACTATTCTAAGAATTCACATCAGAAGCAACATAAAAATATCATTACAATATGTGTATTGTATGTCATATTGTATGACATGTTGGTACTATCATGATATCCCCTTTAATATGGCTAATTTACATTATTTTTAATATTGAGAAAACTTATTTCACATCGTTTGTTCTACTTGCAATTTGTAACTGTCCTTTTCCCAAATACTGTTAATGCAACAAATTCCATGACGTTAGAATTGCTGTAATTTTGTATATTGTAGAATACAAAGCAATCCAAATGAAAATTAAGAGATTTACTAGTCAACATTAGAATTATGTAAGACTCAAAGAATGTCAAGAATTATGATAATACAAGATTAGATCATCTGTATTTTGATCATAATTGTATCCAGTTCCTCCCAATTTCTAAGTTATAATCCCTGATGTAACTATACAAGAGATGGGGTCTTTGTGTCAATAAGTTTAAATTGATTTATATTGAGGGAGCTATAATTCAGTTGGACAAGATGTGCACAAAATGTGATGATTGGAAACAGGCACTGAGAAAAGATAAGTTAAAAGACAAAGAAGTACATTAACCAACAAAACACCAATGAGAAATGCATCAGATAAAACCAACCCTAAGAGCACCTTTGTTTTCAACTTTGGCCTCCAAAAAATTGTCTCAAAAATAGTTTTCGGGGCCGGAGAGATAGCATGAAGGTAATGTGTTTGCTTTTCATGCAGAAGGTCATCGGTTCGATTCCCGGCTTCCCATATGGTCTGCCAGGAGCGATTTCTGAGCATAGAGCCAGGAGTAACCCCTGAGCGATGCAGGGTTTTGACCCAAAAACCAAAAAAAAAGAAAAAAAATAGTTTTCATTGCTTAAGCAACCAAATATAAGTGCTTTGTTTTATGTTTATTAGGGTTTTTTTTTTTTTTTGGTGGTGATAGTTTTGGGGTCACACCTTGTGATTCTCAAGATTTACTCCTGGTCTTTACCTAAAAATCATTTCTAGCGGGGCCAGTGTGATAGTACAGCTGTAGGGCGTTTGCCTTGCATGGGGCTTACCCAGGAATGATCATGGTTTGATCCCCAGTATTCCATATGATCCCCTAAGTCAGGAGTGATTTCTGAGTGCAGAGACAAGAGTAACCCCTGAGTGTCATGGGATGAAACGAAACAAACGAACAAGCAAAGGAACAAACAAAAATTTCTCCTTGTAGGCTCTGGGGACCATATAGAATGATGAGAATTGAGCCTGAGACAACCACTAGAAAGTAAGGCAAACACCAGACTTACTGTACTATCACTGCACCCTGAAAAATGATAGTTTTAAAGCAGCTAGAGGCACAAATGCCCCCATCTTCTAAGTTAACAAGCTATTACCATAATAGTGTTTCATAAATAATGGCAGAAGCCAGATTCTTGAGTCAGAGAAAAAAACCTTTATGACTCACTATAATAACAATAAAAACAATATCAGTATATTATCTTGTGCTGGTTCTCTAAATTCCATTTCCCAAAAGATCAGATAAAGAAAGCCAAGTCATTTCTACACATGTATGAGTTGTGCAATAACAGAGGAACCTTGAACTAACAGAAATAGACTAAGTGAGGACACCTTTACGTATGCACACCTTCCCTTTGCTTTGGAGGATATAATTAAACCTGCCCTTTCTTCCACAGAGAGACACCATTTCTATTTCTATCTCCCAAGTCTATTCACTGACATTCAAACATACTTTCAAAGATAATCATAGAACAAATGCAATCAAGCTCTCTATTAGCAAGATATATAAAAAGGATCTAAGGGAGAATTCTCTCCCAATACAGAGTAGTTCTTGTAAAGAAAAAATAGTGTCTTATGAAAATTTCAAAAGAATGTTTTAATGGAGAATCAGTCTTATATAAAGTGAAACTAGCACATCTTTGTGTTTATGTGAGTTATCATAACAAAACAATTATTAGTATATAAGTTGGCCTTTTACATTAAAATGCTTCTTCCCAATACAAAATCAGGGGCAACACAACCAAATTTTTGGGTGAAAATTATTCTTAAATTAAACATGAGTCTCTTGCTTAGATAAGTTAAGAGAGAACAGTAATGAAAAAACAGAATTCTAACAGAAGTTTAAAGCTTTAAAATAGAGTCTTGATACAGTTATGTTTTATTAACTTCCATTAGACACAGTTATTACTGATCAGTTTCAATGATCTAGAGTCAATTACAATTTGTAGGATTTCTTTCTCTTCCTATTCTCCAAGGGTAGTTATCCCAAATATGTATTAAATATATTAATTTAGTTCCTCTCCAAGACATGAATTATACTTGTCCTGAGTATAAGGACTTTTAAGTGGAAATAATGTTCCCTAGGTTTTATTTCATTCTGAAATGATGCATATCAGAATCCAAAAATATTGAGTAAAGTGATCTTAAATGATCACTATAATAGAATACAATGGTAATTCTACTGTTTTTTATTATAACTCAAAATGATAGCACTAGTTATTTGTTTTGAACTTGTACTCTTATTTAATCATAACAGTGGAGAAGCCATATAATTACTGAGCTTATAATTTTTTTTTTTTACTCTCAAGGGTTAGTCCTGACCTTGCACTCAGAAATTGCCTGTGGTTTGGGGAACCATATGGGACGCTGGGGGAATCAAACCTCGGTTTGTCCTAGGCTAGCGCTGGCAAGGCAGATGCCTTACCACTCCACGCCACTGCTCTGTCCCACTAGTTTGTTCTTGGTGTGTGTATATGTGTGGCAGGGGATCTATACCCGGTATTATCCAGGAATTGCTCCTACCTTTGCACTCAAGGATCATTCCTAGCAAGGACCAGGGAACAAATGGACTGCCAGAAATCAAAAATAAAGGTAGGCCAGGCCCAAGATAAACTCCTTACCTCCTCTACTGTCTCTCTAGCCACATATTCTGAGTGTTCACTGTGTAATCTTGTTAACTTTGTTAATCTTGTTAATCTTGCTTTTTGGTATGCTTTTTTGGGTATGCTCAAAAAATAAAGAATAAAAAGGAATTCATGATGAGTAATGATTTTATTTCAATAAGCTTCTCTGAATGCACAAATATTTAGTGACTATAACTTTTAAATATTCAAATAGGTGATAAACTTAAAAAGGCAATAAGTTTAATTGATTATTCCTAGTAATGTTTACTTTTAAATATGCATAATTCACCAACATTTAAATCTTAACCAGCATGTATTAAAATGTTAAGTAGGGGCCGGATCAGTGGCACAAAGAGTAGGGTATTTGCCTTGCATGTGGCTAACCTAGGACAGACTGAGGCTTGATCCCACAATATCCCATATGGTCCCTCAAGCCAGGAGCGATTTCTGAACACATGGCCAGGAGTAAACCCCGAGTGTCACAGGGGGTGGCCCAAAATTAAAAAAAAAAACAAAACCGTTAAGCAAATTTTGTATTAGATAATTTTAAAAGATTGAAGTTTCGCCAAGGTCAATAGTTTGTTGCAAATAAATCCATTAAGAAAATTTTATAGGAATTTCTGCGAATCTGTGCCTGCCTGACGGTGAAAAACTGTGAGTTCTGTCTGAGTGTTTCTCTCTCCTCTCCTCTTGCCCTAACCTCTTGGGAGTGGGCCGAAAAGAGGCTGCAGAAGAGCACTTGGTTCCGCTTTGCTGAGCGGTTGTGTGCTCTTTTTTTATTTATTTATTTTTTTGTTTTTGGGTCACACCCACGGCAGTGCTCAGGGGTTACTCCTGACTCTATGCTCAGAAATTGCTCCTGGCAGGCACGGGGGACCATATGGGGCACCGGGATTGGAACCGATGACCTTTTGCATGAAAGACAAATGCCTTATCTCCCGGGCCCCTGTAGGAAAGAGCAACATCACAACAAGAAGAAAAAAAATCACACTAAGAACTGTGCTGGATCACTGTCTTCTTTCTCTCTGGACTGTCTTCTCTGCTGCTTACTTGGGCCTTAGATTTGATCCTGTGTGAGACCTCATCCACAAAGGACTCCCCTCCCTTGTAGGCAAATTGACACACCCAGAAAGGGCGGAACCAGCCAATGAAAAACTCACAATACAAGTGTGACAATGGGGAAACAACGCAGGCCAGCGTTAGACATAGAGAACAAAGATGACAATTCTGATGACCAGATAATGACCAACGAACTAATCAATCTCTCAGATAAAGACTTTAGAAAAACAATATGAGGGGGCCGGGCGGTGGCGCTGGAGCTAAGGTGCCTGCGCTAACCTAGGACGGACCATGGTTCAATCCCCCAATTTCCCATATGGTCCCCCGTGCCTGCCAGGAGCAACTTCTGAGCGAATAGCCAGGAGTAACCCCTG
>PVKC010002025.1:6327-30864 GCA_004027635.1 Crocidura indochinensis | reverse complement strand
TCTCAACACCAGGATAGAAGAAGCTGAGAATAGAATTGGTGCTGTGGAAGATGAGATAAATAACAACTCCATACAGCGGGGGAGATTGGAAAATAAACTTAAAACAAATGAACAGTCAACGGAAAAAATAGTCAAAGAATGTGAACAGATGAAAATAGAAGTCTATGATAAGAACAACAGAAACAACTTATGAATCATTGGAGTTCCAGAGTCACAGGAAGAAAATCTCCAGGAAGAATCAACGGTCAAGAACATCATTAAAGAGAAACTTCCAGAGCTAAAGAATATATGTGATCAAATCCTGCATGCCCGAAGAGTACCAACCAAAAGAAACTGCAGAAACAATACCCCAAAACACATCCTAGTCACAATGATGAATCCCACAGATAGAGACATAATTCTGCAAACAGCAAGATCAAAAAAGGAAATTACATTCAAGGGAGCATCCTTGAGAGTTACAGCAGACCTGTCATCTGAAAACACTCAAGGCCAGAAAGCAGTGGTGGGATATTGTAACAAGACTGAATGAAATGAATGCTTCACCTAGAATACTGTACCCAGCAAAACTCACTTTCCAGTTTGAAGGAAAAATACATGGTTTCACAGACAAAAAACAGCCAGAAACTTTACAGACTTGAACCCACTCTTAAGAGAAAAACTGAAAGACCTAATTTAAGACAAGACTAACCAAAAGACACACCAAATTTTGATATAAAAATGGGATCAAATCACAGGACAATTCTTTCTCTCAATGTCAATGGACTAATGCACCAGTTAAGAGATACAGAGTGGCTAAATGGATCAAAAAACTCAGTCCAACTTTCTGCTGTCTACAAGAAACGCACCTGAATAGCCAGAACAAACATAGACTCAAAATAAAGGGCTGGAGGAAAATTATCCCAGCAAGCAACACCCATAAAAAAGCTGGAGTGGCCATACTAATATCAGATAATGCAAACTTTATACTCAGGAAGGTTGTAAGGGACAAAGATGGACATTATATATTAATCAAGGGGTATGTAGAGCAGGAGGAAATTATGCTTCTGAACTTATATGCACCGAATGAAGGTTCAGCAAAATATTTAATACAATTGTTGACAAGGCTGAAAAATAACAACAACAACACAATAATTCTGGGGGAACCTCAACACAGCTTTCTCAACAATGGATAGGTCAACCAGACTGAAACCCAACAAGAATACACTGGACCAGAGGGGAGAAATGAAAGAAAGAGACCTAGTGGATATATATATAGGACACTACATCCCCAGAAACCTAAATACACATTCTTCTCCAGTGTACATGGGACATTCTCCAGGATAGACTACATTCTGGCACATAAAACATATCTTCATAATATCAAGAGGATAGAAATTTTGCAGGCTACCTTTGCTGACCACAAGGCTCTGAAATTATTTGTGAATTCCAAAGGAACAAAGAAGAAAAACTTTAACACCTGGAAGTTAAACAGCCTCATACTGAATAACAGTGGGTCTGAGATGAAATCAAAGAGGAAATCAAAAGGTTCCTGGAAATAAATGATAATGAATACATAAACTATCAGAACTTATGGGACACAGAGGAATATTTATAGCTTTGCAAGCACACATCAGGAAGGAAGAAGGGGCTTACCTGAGTAGCTTAATGACACAGCTTTTAGAACTAGAAAGTGCTCAACAAAAGGACCCAAAAGTAGGGAGGCAGAAGGAAATAACAAAGCTGAGAGCAGAAATCAATGAAGTGGAAACTCAAAAAACAATTCAAAAGATCAGCAAAAGCAGACGTTGGTTCTTTGGAAAAATAAACAAGATTGATAGACCACTGGCAAAACTAACAAGAAAGAGAGAAACTTGATAACTCGTATTAGGAATGAAAAAGGAGAGATCACTACTGTTTTGGCAGAGATTCAAAGGGTAATCAGAAACTACTTTGAGAAGCTCTATGCCACTAAAAATGAGAACCTGGATGAAATGGATAAATTCATGGACTCTTATAATCTTCCACGGTTGAAGGAAGAAGATGTAACATATCTAAACACCCCCATCACTATTGATGAAATTAAAACAGTAATCAAAGATCTGCCCAAAAACAAAAGCCCAGGCCCAGATGGATTCACTAATGAATTCTTTCAAACTCTCCAAGAGGAGCTACTACCTATCCTGGCAAGACTCTTTCATGAAGTCGACAAAACAGAAACACTTCCAAATACCTTCTATGAAGCCAACATCACCTTGATAACTAAACCAGAAAGAGATGCAACAAAAAAAGAAAATTACAGACCAATATTGCTGATGAATGCAAATGCAAAGATCCTCAACAAAATTCTGGCAAATAGAATACAATGACTCAATAAGACGATCATCTACTACGATCAAGTAGGTTTCATTCCAGGAATGCAAGGATGGTTTAACATCCATAAATCTATCAACATAATACACAACATCAACAACAAGAAAAATAAAAATCACATGATCATATCAAGAGTTGCAGAGAAAGCATTTGATAAGGTTCAACACCTATTCTTGCTCAAAACTCTCAGCAAGATGGGAATGGAAGGAACCTTTCTCAATATAGTTAAGGCTATCTACCACAAGCCAATGGCAAATATTATCCTCAATGGAGAAAAACTGAAAGCCTTCCCTCTAAATTCAGGCACAAGAGAAGGCTTTCCTCTCTAACCACTCCTATTCAACATAGCACTGGAAGTGCTTGCTATAGTGATTAGGCAAGAAAAAGATATCAAGGGAATCCAGATAGGAAAGGAAAAAGACAAGCTCTCACTTTTTGCAGATGACATGATACTATACTTAGAAAACCCTAAAGACTCTACCAAAAAGCTACTAGAAACAATAGACTCATATAGCAAGGTGGCAGGCTACAAAATTAACACACTAAAATCTATGTCCCTCCTATACACCAATAGTAATAAGGAAGAAATGGACATTAAGAAAACAACCCCATTCACAATAGTGCCACAGAAACTCAAATATCTTGGAATCAACTTGACTAAAAATGTGAAGGACCTATACAAAGAAAACTATAAAAATCTGCTCCAGGAAATAAGAGAGGATACGTGGAAATGGAAACTTATACCCTGCTCATGGATTGGCAGGCTTAATATAATCAAAATGGCAATACTACCCAAGGCTTTATACAGATTTAATGCGATCCCTCTAAAGATCCCCACGACATTCTTCAAAGAAGTGAATCAGGCACTTTTAAAATTTATTTGGAACAGTAAAAACCCTAGAATAGTGAAAGTAATCATTGGGAAAAAGAACATGGGAGGAATTACTTTCCCCAATTTTAAGCTTTACTGTAAAGCAATAGTTATCAAAATAGCATAGTATTGGAACATGGACAGGCCCTCAGATCAGTGGAGTAGGCTTTGAATACTCAGAAAAATGTTCCCCAGACATACAGTCACCTAATTTTCAATAAAGGAGCAAGAAATCCTAAATGGAGCAAAGAAAGCCTCTTCAACAAGTGGTGTTGGCACATCTGGCTAGCCACTTGCAAAAAATTGAACTTAGACCCCCAGCTAATATCATGTACAAAGATAAAATCCAAATAGATGAAAGACCTTGATATCAGAACTGAAACCATAAAATACATAGAACAACACCTAGGCAAAACACTCCAGGACATTGAGGCTACAGGCATATTCAAGAAGGAAAATGCACTCTCCAAGCAGGTGAAAGCATATATTAACAGATGGGAATATATTAAGCTGAGAAATTTCTGCACCTCAAAGGAAATAGTGCCCAGGATACAAGAGACACCCACTGAATGGAGAAACTGTTGACCCAATACCCATCAGATAAGGGGCTAATCTCCAAAATATACAAGGCACTGACAGAACTCTGCAAGAAAAAGACATTTAATCCCATCAAAAAATGTTGAGAAGAAATGGACAGAAACTTTGAAAAAGAAGAAATACAATGGCCAAAAGACACATGAAAAAATGTTCTACATCACTAATCATCAGGGAGATTCAAATCAAAACAACTATGAGGTACCACCTCACACCACAGAGAATGGTACACTTCACAAAGAATGAGAACAAACAGTGTTGGTTGGGATGTGGAGAGAAAGGAATTCTTATCCACTGCTGGTGGGAATGCCGTGTAGTTCAACCTTTATGGAAAGCAATATGGAGATTCCTCCAGAAACTGGAAATCGAGCTCCCATACGATTCAGCTATACCACTCCTAGGAATATACCCTAGGAACAAAAAAATACAATACAAAAACCCCTTCCTTACACCTATATTAATTGCAGCACTATTTACCATAGCAAGACTCTGGAAACAACCAAGATGCCCTTCAACAGACGAATGGCTAAAGAAACTGTGGTACATATACACAATGGAATATTATGCAGCTGTCAGGAGAGATGAAGTCATGAAATTTTCCTACACATGGATGTACATGGAATCTATCATGCTGAGTGAACTAAGTCAGAGAGAGAGAGAAAAAAATGCAGAATGGTATCACTCATCTATAGGTTTTAGGAAAAATGAAAGACATTCTTGCAATAATAATAATTTTCAGACACAAAAGAGAAAAGAGCTGGAAGTTCCAGCTCACCTCAGGAAGCTCACCACAAAGAGTGATGAGTTTAGTTAGAGAAAAAACTACGGTTTGAACTGTCCTAAAAATGAGAACTTATGAGGGAAATGGAGAGCCTGTCTAGAGTACAGGTGTGGGTTGGGTGGGGAGGAGGGAGATTTGGAACAATGGTGATGGGAATGTTGCACTGGTGATGGGTGGTGTTCTTTACATGACTGAAACCCAAACACAATCATGTATGTAATCAAGGTGTTTAAATTTAAAAAAATAAAAAAATGTTTATAGTAAGGAATGGATGATTAATAAAAATGATACATATAGAGTTCACTATTTTTAGGGTATATTAATAATCTTAGCTGTGTTTTATTTAAGCAGGTCTTTAGTCAGTAAGGTAAAACTTACTGATTATGGGTTATATTTTTTTATATACAATGTCATGTTTGTAGGATTTTGTTAAGTATAGAAATTTGATGGCTAATTTTGTTTTGATTATTTTTGCTATAGTCTAAAGAGAATCTTTGCTTTCTTTCTCACATTTGATAAATAAATGCTTGTTGGATTGTAAAAAAGAAAATTTTATAAATATTTTAAAGAAATTTAAAAAAGTGAAACTTAATTTCTTGTAAATAGAAAAACAAATCCCATGTCTTAAAAGTTTTCTTTTGTCTCAAAAAGACCACTGTTTTCTTTTCCAAGGCCACCATATACTACCCAACCTGCTGAGCAAATATTCATTTTGAATTTTGGATTCCTGAACGAACCCCCCCTAGTAATGAGTTAATATTTTGATTTGCCTCTGAAACAATAGGACTATATAGAAATTTTTCAAGAAGAGAGCACTCAATAATTTAGCTCCACAGCATTTCATTTTTTGGTATAGCTTAGGGAAAATATGTCGGACATCTGCACTGAATTTACTTATGCTGGAGTAAGTTGGCTGCTCCCTGACCACACATTAACCTAGTTCTAGTTCCAGTCATCTACTCTGTATAAAACTGTCTTATGGAATCCAGTACTGCTGGAATACTGCAGTGTCAATGACATAGAAAGTTTTCTTGGAACTTTGATACCTAACTCTAAATAACTATTTAGAAAAAAAATCGAATAGGGATAACTTCAATAAGAAAGGACAGAAGAAAATGATATTCTATTTTCCACAGGAAACACGCTGTCTGGGCCAGGGAAGCTCAAGTGGCATATTAGAATGCTATAGCCCCAAACTGCAACAATCACGAGGAAGCAGCGTAGACCTCCCTCCCTAACCCACTCTTTATAAGTGAAGATAACAACTCAGAAGACAGTTTCACCACTTATTTAATATCTTAGAGTGGCAAAATCGGTTAAAACACTGCATCCAACTCTCTGCTGCCTAGAAAAGACACATTTGAACAGTCAGGACAAAAACAACTAGAAGTCAAAGGCTGGAAAACAATTTTTAAAACAAATGATTTTTTTAAAAGTGTTAGGATGACCATTATTATATCAGGTAACATAGGCTTAAAGCTAGAAAAGATATTTAGGATATGAAGTTGATTTAAGTTTTTTTACATCACAATTCTAACCATATTTGCACCCAATAAAAGACCATCAAAATAGATAAAACAATTGCTAACAGACCTGAAGGAAGATATATCAATTGCACTACATAGAAGTTGGAGATTTTAACATTGCTTTATCACATTTGGGCATATCAACTAGAACAAAACTCAATAAGAATCACTGGTTTTAAAAAAAATAAATGGGGTAAGGAGATATGCTAGCTTTTTATCCCTCAGAAGTCTAATACATATTCTTCTTCAGTTCTAGAGATATTTTCAAAGACATACCAACTGCTTAGTCACAAAAACAAACATCTATAAAATGAAAAGGATAGAAATTGTATCAAATATTCTCTCAAACCATGATCTATTGAAAATAGAAAAATAATCACAAACAGAAGTGGGGAACAGACTAAAGCACTTTAAAAATCAGCAAATCACTACAAAGCAATCAGTGTGTCTAAGAGAAAAATCAAAATATTTCTGTAAGAAATACTGGTCTAACAACACTGATTCCTAGACTCAATAAAAAAGTGAAGTTACTATAAAGAGAGTGACCTTTATAGAAAAACTGAATAAATGTGTCTCTGGTGGCAGGATAGTACTAGAAATTCTGTAGCTATAGTGCTGAGGTCTATATGCATGAAGATTGTAAAGCTGAAACTTTTAGTTCCCATAATATTTATAATTAAATTATATTTATAATTTCAAATTATAAATAATGAGGACAATTAAGAGAAAAATAGTGCAGCCTACAAAAAGTACAAATTACTAACACAAGATGATTGTTTACAACATAAAGCTAGCACGAAAATTATAGTGTGTCATTCCTTTAATTTATAACTAAAAAGGAGCTTATTAGATTAACAAAATTTTCAGTGTTCTCCGCATGCTCATGAGTAACCACAAAGCACATTCAGTATTAACTTTGATATTTTAAATGTATGTTAACTTGCTCAAATATGAAACTAATGAATAATATGAGTCCTATGTATATTCTTTATAGTATTTGAAGTCATATACCCAGTTTAATAAAAATAATTCAAGATATTTCTTTTAAAATTTAGAAACACTGATTTACAATACTGTTAATACCTATATACATTATTACAATTCACACCAACCACCAGTTTCAGTGTCCTTCCACAAGTGTCTTAAGATTCCCTCCTGTATGTTACCTACCTTAAATCCTTAGCAAACCTTTTATTTTTATTTAATTGGTATAGTTTGAGTAACATATTTATAACTATGATCACACAATTATTACATTACTATGATCAGAAGGCACCATCAATTTTTTCTATGCTGTATCCAATCTAACTCATCATTATCCTCTACATCAACCCCCTTTATTTTTCATCCTCAGTTGTCTAATATAACCTCAAGAGTTTGCCATAATTTTGTATATTACAGCCTTTTTCTCTCTATATATTACAGATGAGTATGATTGTCCACCATTTTTCCTTCTCTGACATTCTTTGCAAAAAATGGAATTTTCCAGTATTAGTGAGGCTTGCAACAAGCTTCATGTCTTTATCTTTCCTTATTATTGTATAGTATTACACTATGAAAATGTACTGTAATATTTTTATGCATATATCTGTCATTAAATTTTTGGTTTTTCTCTATATCCTGTATACTGTATTCAATTCTTCCACAATGAACATAGATATGCCACTATCTTTTCAAATTAATGTTTTGTATTGAGAGAGTGTTTGCCATGAAATAAACTTGCTGGGTCAAATGGAAACTTTAAACTTACTTTTTAAAGTATCTACCTGCTGTTTTTTGTAGAGACTAAATCAAACATTTGCACTAGTAATGAATGAGGACTCTGTATGAATTAAATTTTTGTTCATCACTTCCCATTAATGTTTGTTATTTCCAGTGTTTTTACACATATTATTCTCATTTTCAAGAGGTATTTAAAAATAATTTTGATATGTATTTATTTGTTGATTATGGGATCACTGCAATGGTGTTCAGATCATACACCTGGCTCTTCACTTTTGGCTCAGAAACTATGTAAGATTCTAGTAATCAAATCTGGGTCGCCTTCATGCAAGGCAAATGTATTCACTGTAATATCAGTCTGGACCTTATATGTATTTAATAATAAGCACCAACGAACATAATTTAAAAGTCTATTTTCTGATGTTATGTACTCCACATAAAGTGTATATCTCTCCTCCCCATTTTGATAAAAAAAAATAAAACGTTCTAAAGATATTGCCACTTGCATTGTTGTGTTTGAGTCACATGTGTGGAGCACCTGGGTAGGAATCCCAACCTCCCCCAACTCCTGATATTTGTGAGATCAAATGCAGTTTAACTATCTCACTCTCCATTTAGTTTCTGTTCCGACTATGGAATCCAGGGTCTCGCATTCATAAGGCAATTGCTCTGTTCCCTTGTTGCAGGGACTTGTAGTGATAACAGTGATGAGGATAATAACTCCATGTGTTGGGTTTTATTCTATGAAGTGAAGTCAGCTAAATAGGCTAATTTACCTCACAAAACATCCAATAAAGTGGCTGCTAGTCTACTCCTCATTCTTTCTCTACTCCTTACTCTTTGGGATGTGGGACCAGAATGCAGGAATCCTGTCAATTCATTGCAGTTTACCCTGTGCTGAGAATTTTCTGGGACAGTCTCATGACATCCATATGCCTTAGCGCGCGCTCTCTCTCTCTCTCTCTTTTTCTCTCTCTCTCTCTCTTTCTCTTCTCTCTCTCTCCCCCCCCTCCATTCGCCCATCCTCCCATTCTACTTCTTTCAAGATAAAAACTTTAAGACACATAGACTGTAAGGCACATGCATAAGATCCCACAGATAAGCAGAGCCAGTGGTGAGACATGAATGCACCATCATAGTCCCACAACTCAGGGATAACTGCTGGGTCCTTCTGCCTCAGAAGAAGAGGATTAAGGTCTCCCTGTCACACTGACCCGAACCCAAATTGCAGTCCCCCTCACTCTTAGTCCTGTCTCCTGGGACTGCCACAGATGGCCCCAGAAATTATGAGTCTGTTATGCTTGGGCAACACACGAGGTTGTGTGCTCTCAAGGATAATAAGAGCCACTGGGCAAGCACATTTCTGTCACAGATTCTAAGAGGGAAGCAGCCTAAGGAAGTTTCCCAACAAAGATCCCACATCCCCTGGGATCCAGCTGTTCACTGCATTTGGCAAAATGAGGTGGCAGTGAAGGACTTTGAAGGGGTCTTGGAGAGGCCTTCGGGTGTGGGATGAACCTGCAGAAAGTCTGGTCAGCAGCCACTCACAAGAAGGCCAAGGGCAAAGGGGATGGGCACTTGAAAACCCCACAGTCATTTCTGGAAAGGCCTGGGTGAGTCCAGGAGACAAAACAGGGAAGGACAGAGTGAAGCACAGGGTTGCAGGCAAGTGGAGGTTTGGAAGGCAATAGAGAAGTGGGAGCAGTTAGGGTGGGCCAAGTGCACAAGATCTCTGAAAACAGGAGTTGTGATCTATGCATAAGACAGAATGGTATAGTGCATGAAATGGGTTCTGATCCCCATTTTGGGTGGGATCCAGTGCAGGAGGGTCAGGATGGGGGGTGGAGGGAGAGTCCCTCAGGGCCCCCTGGGCACTGTGACTCAAGGGCAACTAAAAACTTAGCCTTATTGTGCTATCAAGATTTTGGGGTTCTGGATTTCTCTCTGGTCAATGGGCTTGGAGATACTGGGCCAAGCCCACGAGTCTCTATATAAAGCCCGTGGTCCCGCCTCTGTGGTGGCCTCTTGCAGTGAACCAGTTTATTGCCTATAACTAGAAGAAGTAAGATATTGGTCTATAACTCTCCCCTACATTTGGAGGTTGAGCTAAAACTCAGCAGGTAAGAGTCAGCAATTCGTCGTAAGAACATCTAGCGGCTCAACTGCCAGTCTTCTCTGCTGTTGTTGTTCCGTAGTATTTGTTTCTGGCCCTGAGGTAGGAAATGAGCCCCTCAGCCCGCTTTCTCCCTGGCCTGAGTCTTCAGGCAGTTCCACCCCTACAGTCTTCTCCAGGGACTTCACTGGACTCTGTGTTGGTGCCCCCCTCCCCTCTCCAGGACTAGTCTTACTAGACTAGTTACTTGTTACTAGTTTAACAAGTAAAGAACTAGCTTTGCATGTGGACGATCTGGATTCGCTCCAAGGCACCTGATATGGTCCCAGCAGGTCCCTGACTACAGAGTTTAGAGAAAGCCCGGAGCATCGCTGGGTGTGGCTCACGAACCACCAACCCAACGTAAAAACCAAGGGCTAAATTTCTTTGGGTTTCAGAGAACCTGCAGAAGGAATGGGAAGGGAATGTTTCAAATTTGACGGGATAAGATGGAGGTTACTGAGACACAGATGAAGAGGACACACACTAAGATTCTCATTTCACAAACTATCTGGAAACTCAGGCCTCCATGGTTCTCTCAATAGTCCAGGCCTGAGACAAGCAAGAGATCCTTGGGGGGTGTGGGCTGCCTTAACAACATCCAAGATTCTCAGGGGAAGGGTGGGATTGCTTTCAAGGAACGAGGACCTTGAAGCTTGGGTGCAACACTCAGAGTCCACAGAGCAGGTATTGAAGTTGGCTTCCCAGGGGTGGGGATGAATGCCAATGAGTGTGAAGTTGGTCCTACACAAAAACCTATGTACGGAATTGTGTACAAGATATTCCTTGAGATTTAGGGGGCTGAGAGGATTTGGGATACTACCAATGCCTCTGGCCTTGTGGAACTTGACTGACCTTTGTATATCTTTACCTCTTAGAGTATTGAAAGAGAAACTCTGCCAACAATGTCCAAACCTTCCAACATTGACACCTTTGCTGAGGGAACAGTCTCTATGGTGATCATTTGTAAAATGACACCAAAAGTTAATGAGCTCATTTCTGTGATACCACAGGTACCAGGTCCTCTGTGGAGGGTGGACAGAGAAAGCTGCAGAGAGACCAAGGCAGATTCCTGTTGGGAGAGAGGAGGCCCAAAGTTCAGATTCAGATGTGTTTAGTGAGTCATTCAGTCTGAGTTGCACTCAGAGTGGAATTTGTTGAGTGGAACAAATGAGAAAATTTCGTAAGCCTGAATCCTGGTTATCAAGACTCAGGAAGAAAGATGTGGGTAGGAGGAGGAACCCAAAGTAGTTGACCTAAGTGTTTTCCAGTGGGAGGGGCCAAACAAGGGAGTCCAGGCCAATGGGCCAATATGGGTCATCACGAGGGAGACAGTATCTTCTGCCTTTTATTCCCACCAAGCCCAGCTCTGAGAGAAAGAGAAACATCAGCTCTACTGAGCAATATTGATGCAAGTGCTACTTGACAACCTGATTCCTATATCTGACTCACAGACCTGCAGAATCCCATCCCCAATTCCTGTAAGAAAACCAAACTCCCTGGTTGAAGAGGAGGTCATATCTCTCACTGCAGAGACAGCCCAGAAACCCCTAAACTTTTATACTGCTTATCTATGGTTTCCTTCTCCACCTGAACCCCTGCATATACCTCAGAACCAATAACATTTTAAGGGACTGGAGATGATTGTACAACAGGGTAGGAACTTGGCTTCATGTTTAATTCTCAGTCTATGGCTGAGTTTTTGGGTAGGCAACTTGTGGGGTTTTAAGCTGTGACATCGGGAGGAGCCAGACCCAGTCAGGGCTTGAAGAATGTCATGGGAGGTAGCACTGGGAATGGGGTATAGTGACCCAGGGAGAAATGTTGAAGCCATAGATGGGTGAGTCTTGCCATCACTTTGCATCCCAGTGTGTCCTCTGCAGGGCTGCAGGTGGGGTTTGGGCTCCACTGATCACTCCCCTAGAGTGTTTCCAGCATCACAATGCAGTGAACTCTCGAGACCTGGGAGATGGAACCCTGTGTTTACTCACTTTCCACACACCCAGCAGGGCCACTAGAACCTTGAACTACTCAACAAGTGAAGAATCTACTTTGTCTAAGGCCTAGAGCACTAGAATATGTGAGAAGTACGTCATCAACTCACCCAGGGAGGAAACAGAGTTGATCTCGAGGTGAAGAAAGCTGGGTTATGTTGGAGACTCTTGGGCTCTTGACTGTCTGCTCCCTCTCTCAGTGACACGACCTTGGCTCCTGGCCATGGAAAAAGATCTCAAATCAGAAGCTGTCAAAATTCCAGCAGGCACTGGTGAGCCTTGCACAACTCACATTCAAGACTGAGATGAAGGGAACTTGAGCCATTTCAGCATGGAGGTGGGGCAACTGCTCCTGATGTTGGCTCCGAGGTCAAACATAGCAGGCCTATGATTGAACTGCATTGTCAAAACATGGCAAAATTATTTTAGTCCCATGGCCTGCACCCTAACTCTACATTGTGACGGAGCAGCTCCAGGACTGATTTGTAGTACCCCTGCAGGCTCCTCCTGGCTATCACTATGAGATCCCAATCCAAGCAGGACCTCTCTTGGAGGAGAGATGCTTTCCCCTTTAACCTTATCTTTCCTCTCTGAATTGGGCTGGTGAGATTCAAGGACAATCAAGGTCCCTGGAAACTATGAGCTCTGCTGGTTTAGGCAGGAGGCCACTAAGACTGGGTCTAAGGCAGCACTGACTTGGGTACTCTGCAGAGCAGAGGTTTTTGAGGCTATCAGGAAGGAGTCAGTCCTGAGGCAAAGGAGGTCCCATTACTTGGGCTCTGGGAACAGACCATCTGGTAACTGTGTAGGGTACTGATGCCCAGGATCTTCCTACTTGGTCCTGGAGTCAGTCATTGACTAGCACATCTGACTGGATCTGCACTCTCCTGCAGCCTGTCCTCATTCCCACAGGTCAAAGAATGCCCTTTTCTTAGGAAGTGAATCCTTAAAGAATGATATTAATAAATATTTATAATTTATATTTAATAATTAAATATTTTAAATATTTAAAATTTAATTTATAGTTTTAATAATTTTTAATTTATTTAAAATTGATTCTTGTTGACCTAACTTTTGATAATTTACCTTTGCATTGTAATAAACAATATGAAGTAAAATTATTTCTGCTTTCAAGGAGTTAGATTATGGTCATAAGTAGAAAATTGGGTACACTGGTAAAGGGTCAGTCACACTAGAGGTCAGATAGATGTAGGATATTGCTATGTTGCAATATATCATTTTTAAAAATTAAAAACAAATTTTTGTATAAAAAGAAATTGCATTTACATGTATAAAATAACTGCAAGAAATAAGAGTAATTGTTATTTTGAAAACTAGATTATAAACATATACCAACACCAAATAATTACAAATAAAAGGGAGAACATAGTTTTCACAATATTGATAACAGAATAGATGCAGAATTTAAATAATCAAGGGTGGGGGTCAGAGCGGTAACGCAGAGTGGTAAGGCATCTGCCTTGCCTGTGCTAGCCTAGGCCGGACCTCGGTTCTATCCCCAGGTGTCCCATATGGTCACTCAAGCCAAGGGTGACTTCTGAGCGCATAGCCAGGAGTAACCCTTGAGTGTCACTGGGTGTGCCCCCCCCCCAGTTTTTGAACTGTGAACTGGGTAGCCCAAAAACATAAACAAAAATGAAGAATTCATGGAATAGAAGATATAGCACAGAAGTATAGTGCTTGCCTTGGGCATGGCAAAATGTGATACTATCTCCGAGCAAAGAGTTAAAAATAAGGTCTGAGCATAAATGGGTATGCTCAAAACAAATAGAGAAAAGAAAAGAAATTCATGATGAGTAATGATTTTATTTCGATAAGCTTCTCTGAATGTACACTTAGTGAATATAATCTTTAAGTATTCAAATATGAGAAAACATTAAAAAGGCAAACTTAAAGTGTGTTTGTTTAAGACAAAAGGTTAAGTTACAATTTTTTATGTTGCTTTTATTAGTACTATATCTCAGTCAGATCAACCCATTGCTTTAGCATATTGCTATACTTGGAACTCAAAGAAAGTCAAAATAAAATCAAAATGAAAGCATTAGTTGTGATTAAATCTTTCTGCTGTTTAATTATCATTAGTTTGGTCTAGCATTCATTGAGGTCTCATCACAAGATCCAATACTTGTTTATGTAATAGTTAAAGTATTCTTCTGTTTGAAATTTCAAGAATAGATCAAGAAAAGCCTCCAAGGCTCCATCTAGGCCTACTATATTGTTTGCTATTGAATTCATAAAATGGTGCCCTTCAGGGTAAAATCACCTAGCCATAGAAAGAGATGAAACATTTATTTAAAATGTATAAGATGGCACAATGTCAGGTAGCAGCATATATTAAAATATATGGATTTTTCAGGACTGTCAGCAAGTTGCTTTGCTCTTATTTATGAGAGATAGAATACATAGCTTAAAAAGATTGTAAGGATAGTACAATTTTCAGATTTGAAGGACTTTAATAAATAACAACTTTTATTTGCATTGATTAGCAATTAAATATTAGAGCTATATTAACCTGTATGTACTTATGTACCAGTATGTAGGTATGTATATTTACCAATTTCTTTGTAAGATTAAAGGTAGAATACACTTATACCTTATTTTATCAAAATTATAGACTTTTAGACAAATTTGTTCATTTAACTAATTTTTAAAATGTATGTCTCTTACCTATTATGGTAATTGAGGGCATTAAGTACATAGCTACTTGATACAGAATGTAATGTATAATTAATATGCCTTTACATATAATATATAATTAAAATCTTAAATTCTTAAAAATAATGGTATCTCAATATAGGCCAGTATACAAAAAAATCTATCTTTTCCAATGCTTGTTTAAACTTTCTACTGTTTCTCAGTCTGCAAAATTACATGTTAGACCATTGGTATACTTCACCTGATGTATTATTTGAAAGTAGTTAAAAGATATAACTATTCATCTTATACTTATATTGATATCTCTTTTTCACTGTTTTGTTTATTCATTTAACTAATAAGAGTTTTTTATATGCTGCTAAATTTTTCCCTTGGCAACTAAGGGAATGACAAGGTAGTGTGGGGAAGATAATTTTTGATTCTCATCTAGTAAATTTATTTAGAATAAAGTAGACATTCATGAAAGATTAACAAAAGCATGTCATGGAAATATTAAGTCTATCATTAAAAAATTACGTGGGGGGCCTGAGATAGCATGGAGGTAGGGCGTTTGCCTTTCATGCAAAAGGTCATCGATTCCAATCCCGGTGCCCCATATGGTCCCCCGTGCCTGCCAGGAGCAATTTCTGAGCATGGAGTCAGGAGTAACCCCTGAGCACTGCCAAGTGTGACCCAAAAACCAAAAAAAAAAAATTAAAAAAAATTATATGGGGACCTGAGAGATAGCATGGAGGTAAGGCGTTTGCCTTTCATGCAGAAGGACGGTGGTTCTAATCCTAGCATCCCATATGGTCCCCTGTGCCTGCCAGGGGCGATTTCTGAGCATAGAGCCAGGAGTAACCCCTGAGCGCTGCCGGGTGTGACCAAAAACAACAACAACAACAACAACAACAAAATTATATGAAGGTAGGGGCCAGAGCAGTGGCACAAGCAGTAAGGCTTCTGCCTTGCTCTCACTGTCCTAGTATGGGCCACGGTTCAATCCCCTGCTGTTCCATATGGTCCCCCAAGCCAGCAGTGATTTCTGAGCATATAGCCAGGAGAAACCCCTGAGCGTCACCAGGTGTGGCCCCAAAACCAAAAAATAATTTTTTTTATCTTCTCATAAAGTCCAAGGAAATGTTCTCATCAAAGAAGCAGAGAATTCTGGAGAGACCTGACAGAAGATGAAGGATTACCCTTGCTTATAGCAGATACTGAGTTTGATCCTAAATCACTGAACCTGGCAGAAATGATCCCTGAGTGTAAAGCCAAAAGTAGACCTGAGCTCTGCTAAATTTGGCCCAAAATACAAAAACAACAAGAATAGTTAATCATTTTCAGCACAAACTTCTGGTTTTCAATTGATGGTTCAACAATAGAATTTTGTAATCCTAATGCTTCTAAATATATTTTCTAGAAAATTTTCAAAAATTTAAAGTTCATATTTTTTCTTTTGTTTTATTTAATCTAATGATTACTATTTTTAGCATGGATTATTATAATGAACCAACACTTTTTAGCACTAGTTATATTTTTAATTGACCATTTTATATAAACCAGCATTTTATGACAGTTTTCATATATATATATTTATTCAAGTGGGAAAAATAGAAGGTAATTTATTCTCTCTTCTGTTTGTTAGGCCTACTTACTAAGAGAATTTTTTAAGTGATGTGAATTTTTTGAGCACTATATATACTTGAAGATATAATAATTGGAACCCTTATTAATGGTTGAAATTCCTAAATGAGGAATATTTTATAGTGCTTATTGTATGAATCAATAATTGCTTCCATAGTAAGCAATTATTAGATCTGTTGTGGAGATTTTTGCGTTGTATTGTTATAAAAGTTATAACATATTTTAAATTGAAACATTCGAACTAAGACTTGATTAGTCATCATAAAATTTAATTGACTCCAGAAAAAATAAGCATACACGAAACATTTCTTATGAAAATAAGAATCATGTATAAATCTTTATAAATTAAAAAAATAACAAAATAAGCTGAAAGATTTTGATTATGTTGGGGATAATGATGGTCAATCACGCATTTCCCAGAATGATAGCAAGTGATATCTGTAAATGGTGTCTGGTAAAAGAAAGAAAACACATTGCTTCAATCAATACACAGTCCATAATGTAAAGATTAGGATCAGAATATTTAAAAATTTAATACTTTGCCACTCCATATAGCACTTTGGAAGTCAATATCTTAGAAAACCTGGTCCATTTCTCTTCTTTGAAAGCATTATATATTTAAGGTTTTTAAATTATTTATCTAGTCCATGTGATTAAAAATGAAAAAGTTAGTCTATCCATTATCTTCTGCAGCTGCTGTCTGGATATTACTTCTCCCCCCTTCAAATCCTTGATTTTTCTTTCTATTATGAAAGTAGCTCAATAGACACATTAACAGAGCAAAAGAAAACCTCAAGTACTCACTAATGTCAAGGAAGTTGACATTTAAACTAGGAACAAAGGTTATTGTGTAAATTAACAATATGTTAAAATATTTTTATTTAATTGTGTTATTTTCAGATCTGATAATAAGCCATATCATTTTTAATGGCAGAAAGTTATAATGTCTTTAGGTCAAAACATTAATATTTATTTACTATGTATAGCAAGTTCATTGAGATTACATTCATTATTTTTCAGAGTATAAATAATTATATACTTATTATATATTATGTATTTAATTTATTGAGCTAGCATTTGACTACAAGGTTATACCATTTGTGTGTGTGTGTGTGTGTGTGTGTGTGTGTGTGAGTGTGTTTGTGTGTGGTTTTTGGGCCACAGTCGGTGATGATCAGGGGTTACTCCTGGCTATGTACTCAAATTTGCTCCTGGCTTGTAGGACCATCTGGCACACTAAGAATAGAACCAAGGTTCTTTCTGGGTCAGCCAAGTGCAAAGCAAACACACCCTATCACTGCATTACTGCTCCGGCCCAAGGGTATACATATTTTTATATTTTATGAATCAAGTTTACCACACCCATCACAAAGCTATCTTTATTTCTCCACCGTTGTCCATAAATATTTTGCTTGCTTGTTCTATTTTAATTTTAGGCCACACCTAGTTATACTTGGGACATACTTCTGGCTCTGTGTACAGGGATCATTCATTGTTATTTCAGGGAATCATAAAGGGTGCCAAGAATCAAACTCAGGTCATCACATGCAATGTATCACAAGGATGCATGCATGGCAACCTTCAGCCTCCTGTAAACAAATTTTACATTGAATTTTCTAGTTCTTATCAATATTTCTGTCCTTAAATATAATACTTGTATTTATATGTAACCATCAGCCTCCTGTAAACAAATTTTACATTGAATTTTCTAGTTCTTATCAATATTTCTGTCCTTAAATATAATACTTGTATTTATATGTAACCATAAATTATTTTAATAATTATTAAGGGTCAGGGAGAGAAAACAGTGTGTTAAGATACTTGCCTAAAGGATAGTCAACCAGCTTTTATCCCTGGCACTGCATATATTCTGGTAAGCAAAGTCAGGATTGATTCCTAAGCATTTTTAAGAATAAACCCTGACCATTTGTGACCCCACACAAAATCAAAAGCAAATAAAATAATCAAGTTTAAATAATTTGTCATAAATATTATTAATTCTCATTCACTAAAAGTATCTTCTCATATATTCAAAATATCTTCTCATATATTCCATATAGTTTTATTGAGAGTAGAATTAGCAGTTTTTCAAATCTATTTTTCAGTTTGAGATAATAATAAAATCAACTTCTAACATTTAATTTAAGAATGTATATTATTAAGTGTAAAATAAGTTTGTTATTCTACCTTAATACCTTTCAATTCTACTGTGTAATATTTTGACTCTAATACTTGCATAGAGATATTTAAAGCTTCTGGATAAACATAAAATATGTGGTGTGAAAATTAAATTAAAATCAATATTCAAAAATAAGAAATAAATATAAATGATTGGAATTCTTTATTTTATGTTAAAATCAGTCCTATAATTATTACCTGTAATTCTATTATCAATATCTATTATAAATCATGTTAAATTAATAAATGATAAAATAAACTAAAACACTTAACTTAAAGAGATAAGAATATAATTTTTTGAACAATGGAAGGAAGGAACTACCTTACACAGACACTTTCTTTTTATAGAGATCCCATCATAGCACATGACTGTTAGAAAAACTGGTTGTTTTAGTAGTTTCACGGCATTATTACTATGGATAGCAATACTTTCCTAGTTTAGGCTGTGCCATTCTAGAAAAAGCACAGAAAAATCTGAAAAGAAAAGTGGGGTTTTATTAGCAATGAAACAATTTTGTCAGGAAAGATATAAACCAACACAGACCTGTGAATAACTTAGTTGTTCAATATGTAGGAGATTTTGGGCCACACCTCTGTACTTCTGACTTTATGCCCAGAGATATTCTTAGCAGGGTTCTGGACCATATGTGATTCTGAGGATGGAATAACAGTTATGTACAGGTTGATTATGGTTCCAGACTCCAAGAACAATCTTTAAAAGAGAAATTGCAAGGTGTAATTTATATTTCTAATACGAATAGCATAATTTAACAGTTTACACATATTAGAGTAGTTTTTCAGAAAGCATATATATCCATGAGCAAGAAGATAACTTGTGCTGTTAAGGTATATGCCGTGAAAATATGGTGATAAGCATAGCACACTCCACTATGCTGTCTCCTCCGATGTGTACTATCCAGCCAGAGTTATGGGATTCTTATCAATACAAAAGTCTTAAGCTCCACTTTGGCCCAATTAGAGACAACTGAAAGCAGTGGGCCATCCTCTGAAGAGAGATGCTCACACATCCTCTAAACAATAAGCCTTAGCTTTTTCTAAACCCAGGGAGTCTTAATTTTTAGGGAGAAAGCAAAAAGGAGGTTACAATGTAAAAGAAAAATTACAGATCCAACTATTTCCAAAGTTATGTATATCTCGAAAAATAAGCAAGAGAATGCAAAACAAGATTCTTGGTGTTTTTATTGATTATAAAAAGTTATTAAGTGTGCCAGTGATCATGATACTTTACTGCAACATGGATGAGCTGGAGAGATATAACACTAATAAATATAAGTTAGAGAAAAACAAATGTTGAATAATCTCATTCATCTCTGGAATATAGAGAGACAATAAAAGGAGTAAACAGAATCAATGCTGACAAATCATTGGCCATGGATGACAAAACTTACCCAAATAATAAAGAGACACGTGGAAGATATAAAGAATAATTACTGGTTATATAGTACAATGGTGGGGGATCAAAATTTTTAGGGAGTGGTGATGGTGTGTAATTTATATGCATATAATATACGTATGATTATATTTATCTGTGAAATTGTTCTTCGAATACTTTTGGCTGAGACTAGAGGGATAAGTAGGATGCTTCTGGCACTGTAATTTTATCATTTTAAAAGGTAGGTGATATGTTGAAAGTAGAAATTTATATACCTCACCAAATAGCGATAAGTTTGGTCACACTTTGGGCTCTGCAAAAGCCAAGAATGCCATCTATAGAAGACTGGCGGATAGAACCACGGCTGGGCAGTATGTAACCTGGGACCAGCAAGAAAACCCTAGACTACGGTTTGTCCTACGACCTGCGCAACAACCACGATCTCTAATTCCAGAGACCTAACTGAGACAATTGCAACTGAATGGGTCTTCAGGAAACATAACAAAGACGATAGATATCCCAGGCTCCACCCGAGGTTCAACGCAAGGCCCAAGACCACTAACCACAGAAGACAGATTAAAAGGACACTGAGGAAACAGAGCTCTTGAAATCAAGAAGAAAGACTTCATCATAAGCTCCACTCCTTGAACTGTGCAGGGTCTGAGATCTCTAGATATAAAGGTCTGATTTTAACACCCAGGTTAGACCAGAAAACTTCCTTACAACACGAAAAAACCAAGGAGAGAATAACTGAATTTGAAAGGAGTCTATATATATTCTAAGGAGGGAGAAACCCTGTATCTCCTAGGCAGAGAGGATTCCCTTCTCAAATGACCCCAATTTTTTTTGGGGGGGGGGTTTGGGCCACACCCGGTGACGCTCGGGGGTTACTCCTGGCTATTCGCTCAGAAGTCACTCCTGGCAGGCACGGGGAACAAGGGATCAAACCGCGGTTAGCGCAGGCACCTTATCTCCAGCGGCACCGCCAGGCCCCCCAAATGACCCCAATTTTTACTGTGCCTATGCAGAAGGAAAAAAAAATAGGGGAGGGATGGAGAGATAAAACGGAGGTTAGGCGTATGCCTTTCACGCAGAAGTTTATCGCTTCGAATACCAGCGTTCCATTTGATCCCCTGGCATGCCAGGAGCGATTTCTGGGCATGGAGCCGGGAGTGACACCCTGAGCACTGTCGGGTGGGACCCAAAAATACACACACACACACACACACAAAGAGACAAGAAGCACAAAATAATCCTTTTTTTATTTCGCTTATTACTACTTTATATTTCTCTTATCTAGTTTTAGTCGACTTCATTATCTTGGTGTAGATATTTAAGTAGTTGTTCACTTTTTATTCATATATTTACTTTTTCATTTTTCTCTTCTTCCTTTTTGCGCTCTGTCACGTTTTTTATCTCAAGACCATGGCAACTATGTGGTGCATATCTATATCGCTGCAGAGCTCACTGGATATCTTATTTGATACGTCTATGTGAAATGTGGTGATTCACCTTCTTTTTTCCTTTTTGTCTCTCAAACCCAGGATGAGAGCCTCTAGAAGGACTCTGCCCATTATTGTCATAGTTAATTTCCTCACCCCATCCTATTACCTTACTCTTCCCCAAACAAAACCACATAACTCGAACTATCTAGTCCCGCTTCCCAATTAGAGGAAGAAATAATGGGGCATCAGGACCAAACAGCTATAAGATCACTAAGTAATAAACTAGACACAGAGGGGATCACTCAAATCTAGAAGCCCCTGGGGAGAGGGTGGAGGATAGGGGAGGCAGGGGGGAAGTGGAGGTGGAGGGAGGACAACTCGGTGATGGGAATTCCCCTGATTCAATGTTTACATGTACCTGCAACATTACTTTGAACCATATGTTAACCACTATGATTACAATAAAAAAAAAAGTTTCCCAGTTTTGTAACTCTGTTTTGTTTTTGGAGGGGGGTGTTCACACCTGGCCACACTCAGGGATTACTCCTGGCTCTGCTCAGAAATCTCTTCAGGCAGGCTCTGGGACAAACTGGGATATCTGGAATCGAACCAGAGACCGTCCAAGGTTGGATGAGTGCAAAGCAAATGCCTTATCGATGTACTTACTATCTCTTGGCCCCTGTATCTCAGTTTTGTATTTGTCTCAAACCTTTAGCTAATGCTATCTTTCCATTGGCTGCTATGAAAGTTTGTCCATTGTGGTATTTTTAAAAGACAATGACAAAAGTTTAAATGGATGTACTTACTTACAGATACATGACAGCAAGGCATATATCTACAAAATGATGTAAACATCGCTTCAAACTAGAAAACTTTAATGAAATTAGTTACAAGATGATTAGAAAGTTTCAAGTTTAAAATATTTAATATTACTATTTATTTGGAGCAGACTTATTTTTGGTCAACGTGTTTTTTACTCTGTTGTTTTTTAATTTAAAATTCTTCTGTTTACTTTTTCTAGATTTTTGTGACTCTGTTCTAATATTTCTGGGGTTTTTATTGGGGGGGCATTGCTTTCAGGTCAAACCCAGTGGAGCTCAGGGTTACTCCCAGCTCTATGCTCTGAAATTGCTCCTGGCAGGCTCATGGGAATTCCAGGAATAGATCCTGGGTCAGCCACATACAATATAAACACCCTAACTATTATGCTATTACTCTTCTTCTTTTTTCTAATATTTCTGAAGCTATTTTCTCCAACCTTAATTGTATTGAATTACTGTAATCTTATAGTTGGATCACAATTACTCTTTCTCTGCCATATGCTTATGGTAGAATTAGAACTCAATATCATGTTTAATTTTCTTTTTTTTTTTTTTTTTTGGTTTTTTGGGCCACACCCGGTGACGCTCAGGGGTTACTTCTGGCTATTCGCTCAGAAGTCGCTCCTGGCAGGCACAGGGGACCATATGGGGAACCGGGGGATCAAACTGTGGTCCGTCCTAGGTTAGTGCAGGCAAGGCAGGCACCTTACCTCCAGCACCACCGCCGACACCCCACGTGTTAATTTTCAATGTAGTCTATTTATCCCAATAATCTACCAGCCTCCACATAATAAACATCATCATATTAATATTCAGGACTTGATAGTTTCTTGTATCCAATGCACTGTAGATTATTTATAAAATTCTCTTTAAAATAACTATATATTAGACAATTTAATGTGTGAACATTAAATACATTACATATGTCTACTATTTTCATATTTAATAATAAATAATAGCTAAAAATACAAAGTGTCATTCTCTTGTTTGTATTAAATTAAAACTTTGAACTCTGAGCAGAGAATATAATGACATGCGTAAATTTTGTGAAAAGAAATTTTATAACCTATTTTATCAGAAATGTGCCAATAGGAATTGATTCTATTCTCTATAAACTATGAACCTGTGCTTTTAAAATATTAGATATTGCTTCCTAAAAATGGTTTATATTTCTTTCCATTTCCTTTTTATTTTGCTCCTCCATGATCTTTATACAGTTCATTTTAAAGTCTGTTTTGACAGCAGCATAT
The DNA here is from genome assembly GCA_004027635.1 of Crocidura indochinensis. Lineage (NCBI taxonomy): Eukaryota > Metazoa > Chordata > Mammalia > Eulipotyphla > Soricidae > Crocidura > Crocidura indochinensis. The sequence goes on along the minus strand of PVKC010002025.1, from coordinate 7,489 downwards.
AATGGTAGATGGTCAGACTGATTGCTGTTCCTTAGAAATGTCCTTGATTAGAAACTAGCACTGCTTACCATTTTGGTGCCATGGGCCTCCACGACCTTTGTGTTGTTCTATGACTGATGATACCTTGCTTCTTTATTTAATTTTGTAGTATTGTATTTTTTTTTTTTTTTTGGTTTTTGGACCACACCTGGCGATGCTCAGGGGTTACTCCTGGCTGTCTGCTCAGAAATAGCTCCTGGCAGGCACGGGGGATCATATGGGACACCGGGATTTGAACCAACCACCTTTGGTCCTGGATAGGCTGCTTGCAAGGCAAACGCCTCTGTGCTATCTCTCAAACTTAAGTCTCATTTGAGTATTTCCTTCCAGCTTATTCTGTATTTCTGTGATCAGTTTTTTGTTCATGCTTTATTATGGGAAGATTATTTTTACTTGAGTTTTGTTTTGTTTTGTGGCCACACCTGGCCAAGTTCAAGGGTTACTCCTGGCTCTGTTGTCAGAAAGAACTCTTGGCGGGCTCTGGGGACTATCTGGCAAATGCCCTGCTGTTGTGTTATCATTCAGATCCTGGAAGGCTATTTTATTATATTAAGACTTTGTTAGAAAGATTGCTGGAGTATAATTTAAAAAATGTAAAATAATTTTCAAATATAATTTCCAAAAAATTAAAAAGTGAGTCATAATTGGATAATGGACATGTTAAAATTGTACTTAATTCTGATGAAAAAAGAGAAAGATGTTAAATATTTTTTATAAAATAATTTATGGAATTCTGATTTTTCTAGGTTACTTTAAAAAATACAAAAAATAGGGTCTGACGCAATAGTACAGCAATAGAGTGTTTGTCTTGCATGCAGCTGATCCAGGATGGACGGTGGTTCGAATCCTGGCGTTCTCTAGGGACCCCCATGCCAGGAGCTATTTCTGAATGCATAGCCAGGAGTAACCCCTGAGTGTTACTCCTGAGTGTTTTTGGGTGTGGCCCAAAAACAAAATAAATAAATAAACATATAAATTTTCTGCTAGAGACATTATTGTTAATGGTAACATATACTAGACAAAACATAGTAATCTTTGTGTTATATTTCATTCTTATCAGAAATCATTTGAATTTCTAGTATTGAGAAATGATTGGCAATGATTTTTATCAAGGATTATTTGC
>PVKC010002024.1:24791-46273 GCA_004027635.1 Crocidura indochinensis | reverse complement strand
CCCCCCCCCAATTGGGATGCGGGACTAGTTAGTTCAAGTTATGTGGTTTTGTTTGAAGAAGAGAAAAATAATAACCTGGAGAAGAGAAAGAAAAAAAAGAAAAAAAAGAAAAAAGAAAAAAGTCAAATACTTCGGAAATGGGCGGAGTCCTTCTAGAGGCTTTCATCCTTGGTTTGAGAGATGTAGGGGAAAAAGAAGGTGAAGCACCACAACAGTACCTAAAGCACTGTCAAAGTATCCAGTGAGCATTCAAAAAAAAAAAAAAGGCAAGAAAATAAATAAATAAATATAAATGGAGATATCCACTTCAATAGTCAAACTACAACCATGAAATCAACAATAAAAAATATATTAGTAAATAATATTAATGAAAAAATGTTTTATTTTTTTTCCACTCCTGCAGATGCACAGTAAATATTGGGGTCATTGGAAAAGGAATTTCCTTTACCTAAGAGGTACAGAGTTTCTCCTCCCTTGAAGCATATTGTCATGGGATTAACTATAGACTCTTTTCAGGTTCATTTGCTCTCCCCTTGGTGCTTTTTTGGTGTATAGAGGACTTATGCTCCGTCCTGGTTGATAAAATAGTCCTCTGTCTCTAGACATCTCGGTATCAGCACAATTCAAGGAGTTGTACTTATGATTATGTCTTTCTTCGTGGTTCTCGAAGTTCTGTTCGCTCAGTGTCGTTTTAATCTGTCTTCTGTAATTGGCGGTCCTGGTCTTTGCGCTGATGCTAGGAAGGGGCCTGGGATAGCGTCTTTCGTTATGTTTCCAGAAGCCCCCTTCCGTTGCAGTAGTCTCAGACGGACCTCTGGAACTAGGGATCATAGGTGTTATGCAGATTGAAGCTCATGCCCTGGACTAGGGCTTTTTTTTTATTGGTACCAGGATACATACAGTCTGGCCATGGTTCTGTCAGCCAGTCATCTGTCAGTCGCGGTCTTGGCAATTGGATAGATCAAAGGGTGACAAGTCTTCTGATTTTGTCTTATCATTAGCTGGGTCCCTCTACCAAAACTGCAGGAAATGCCACTACTGCCCCTTTGGAATATCCCAGCACCCCTCTAGGGTTGGTTTCACCCACTTTGGGAAACACTGTCCTACACTATTTAGCTTGAATTAAAATAGGCTTTCACTTGAAGATCCATATACATTTATAGTTTAATGAGCCAAATAGCTCACTTTCATAAAGATAGGTCATTTGAAAAAAGGGTTCAATACATGCTTTTCCAGTCAATTAAATATTTTTTTAAATAGATCTTTAGTTAGACAGCCAAACCTAATTTTTCAGAGAAGCAGTGGGTTGGCTTAAATGCAGACTGATAAAAGAAACAGCCCTTGACTCTAAAGACTTTATTGATTAAGTTTTATTATGTTAACAAAATATTTTATTCTAACATTTATCCAAATTGTTTCTTTTGGGTCATTAGGCTAGCTTTTAATCTGCTTATTTTTCTGTCAGTTATGTGATATTCATATTGATAATAAAGGCCTATGTGTATAATAGTTAACAGCAGATTTTGGACAAAAATATCAGATATAATACTGATATCCTATGTTTATAGAAGGCTCTATGGAAAGCAAAGGACTTAGCAAGAAGCTTTTCTACATCACTTCCATAAAGTCTATTAAAGGTTTCATTTATTTCCCAGCATGCTAAAGGTCAAAGGTTAGCAGTCCTTTCACCTGCAAACTGATCACCTTAGTGTTTTATAATGAAGTCATTTCTACAAAGCTCTGCTTGAGTAATTCCTATTGTAATTACTATTGTAATAATATAAATATAATATAATATAATTAGTAGCATAGGAGTCTGAAATGTAAGAAGATTGTTTCTATAAAATATATTAACATTTCTAAAAAAATAAAAAAGAAAATTCATACAAATCAATTTCAAACTGATTTGGAAACAACTTATCAAGAAATATAACAGATAAAAATCCCACCCAAATTCTTTTTAACTGGTTTTTTTTTTTGATTTTGGTTTTGGTGCCATATCTGGCAGCACTCAGGGGTCACTCCTTCTGTGTTCTCAGAAATCAGAAAGGCTCCAGAATCATTTGGGATGCCAGGGATTAAACTCGGGTTGGCCATGTGCAAAGCAAACACCCTACCTGCTAAGCTATTGCTCTGGCCCCCAAATGTATTTACTTTATTACATTAAAGACACAAACTAGGGGCCAGAGAGCTAGAAGAGAGGTAGGGCATTTGCCTTGCAAGCAGCCAGTCCAGGACGGATCAGTGATTTGAATCCTGGCATCCCATATGGTCCCCCATGCCTGCCAGAAGTGATTTATGAGCACAGAGCCAGGAGTAACCCTGAGCGCAGCCAAGGGCTTGAGTGTTTGACCAAAATCAAACAAAAAATAAATTAAGACACAAACTAGCAATGATAAATGTTATACTTTACATATATATCATTTATGGAATAAGGGAATTCAGTTATAACCAGCAACCATGCTATAACTAGCACAATAATATCCCCACAAGTCTCAAAAGCATCCATATCCTAATTCTCAAATTTACTAATACACTATCTCACACGGTCACAAAAAAAGTTTGCAGATATGACAAAATTACGTATCTTGAGATGGAGATATTTTCCTGCTTTGCCCAGTTGGACCCAATTTAATCTCAGAAATTTCTATCTCTCATAGTAGAAGATGAATAGGATAGTCAGTAGAAAATTATATCAAAGGATAAAAGCAAAAGTTAGAGGAACTCTTGCTACCTTTGAGGATAGGACAGGGCCATGAAACAAGGACTGTGGGCTCTCTATAGTAGTGAGTTGGGCGAAAGAGTATCTCTCTAGAGAAGCTACACTGCAATATTAATTGACATATTGATTTAGTCAAATAGGATGCATTTTAGGCTTCTGAATAATAAGATAATCATTTTGTAGTAAGTCACTGTGCTTGTAGTGATTTGCTATAGCAGCAGCAGTAAACAAAATATGGGTTTTTTTGTTTGTTTGTTTTGTTTTTGGGCCACACCTGACGGTGCTCAGGGTTTACTCCTGGCTGTCTGCTCAGAAATAGCTCCTGGCAGGCACAGGGAACCTTATGGGACACCGGGATTTGAACCAACCACCTTTGGTCCTGGATAGCCTGCTTGCAAGGCAAACACCACTGTGCTATCTCTCCGGGCCCAATACTTATTAAAATCTTGTTTATCTGTGCATAGAGACTAAAATGCATTGTATTTAAAATCAAATTAAATAATTGTAGTATCTAAATACTAGCTTTTTATGATTTATTTACTTGACTTTTAAGTGAATTGAATAGCTGCCAGAAACTACTTCAGTTGAGCAGGCTATACCTCTACATGATATTTCATTTGATTCACAGGAGTTTATAGAGTTTCATGATCTCATGATTGCATTAAAAGTTCTTGTTTCACCTATATCTTAGATTTTATAATTCACGTGGATGAAGCAAATTATTATTTTCATATATGGAAAGTAGGGGCTTGAGTGTTTAAAGTATATAATTTTAAAATGTTTTGTCAAATAATCTGTGGTAACTTTTCTCACCTGTTTAATATGTAGCTAAAACCCTTGGGTTTTTCTGTGCTTTCACTCTGATTTAACTTGAAATTAAAGTCCTCATGCTTCACAGCTGTTGGTTGCACCTAATGGGGACTTCTGACTAAAATATTTGAAAAATGGTGGCGTCAAGAGACCAGGATTTCAGATCTGATTGACATTAACTAGCTAGATGTCCTCACATAAATCTTTTGATCTCTGTAGGCCTTAGTTTTGTCATTTATGAACTGTGCAGTAAGAGTCAATAATTTTAAGGCCTGTTTTTCATTTTATTAGCTCTATGACTACAAAATTCCATTACACTTTTCCAGGAAAAGTAAGCTCTAAGGAATTTTGAATTTCTCGTCAAATGGGAAAAATTATAGGATATTGATGTACTTTCCTGCATATTCCCATAAGCATATCTTCCAAGGAATTTAAGTATCTATTTAAGTCTTATAATTTGTCTCTTACTCATCTTATTATATGACTCTAAAACCTACATTTAAATAAGTTAAAATGACCTTTTTTAGGATAATCTTTGTCAAATTCAGCCCATTCTACCCAGGGTCCTTAAAACTTTTTAAAAAGGGAGCCAATTTACTGTCAGACTGTCAATTTACCTCAGACTGTTGGAGGGCTGGACTATAGTTTACAAAAACAATAACAGCAAACAAAAAAAATTCTATGAAAAATAGTAGCCCGCGGGCTATATAGTTTAAGTATCCCTGCCAGAGATCAAGAGGAGGTGTTGAGAAACAGAAAGGTGGACGGGGAATCAGAGAGTGTGGTAACCTTCTACATTTGTACACTGTGGCCAGGAACCAGTCAGCACTAAGCAGGACAGGCAGTAGTGGCAAAAACACCCAGTGGGCCTGATAAATGGTAATATATAAATTATATCTCAGAATAATGCTGTCCGGAGTAATACTTTTTAGCCTGTTACTATGCATCATCCATAATTTCTAAGAAACCCTCACAGAGGTGCAACAATCTACATTCTTTCCACTCTCTACTGGTAAAGGATAAAATGGTGCTTGAAGCTTTAACAACCATTTTGAATCACAAAGAAACAATAGACCGAAAATGGCAGAACAATATGGTATAAGAAATCCCAGTTCCTGATAACTGCAAGGACCTTTGCATAAGCTACTGCAAATTCTCACATTATTGGTGAAGCTATGAGCTGAGTACCAGAGAGTATTTCTGCTTTCCCAAGATAGGAAAAATCAGATTTTATCTAAAAATAGTTTGATTAAATTCCTGTAACTACAGGGACAGGGATTATAACAAAATGCAGAGAATACTCAAGGGAAGAAATAATGACCAGATTATCTGTAGAGCCACCAAATGTTTTGAGCCTTTTTAAACAGAGACTTTTTTTTTGTATTTTAGATGAACCAACTTAATAGGCTCTGAAGAACAAGTTTGCAGATGGGGAAGTAATAGTCTATTCCAAATGGAGGTGTGAAAACATGGCATATATAGGAAATGATAAACATTTCATCAGGCTTAAAAAGAACAAGAGGAATAAAGAATTTGAAAACAGAGACAAAAGAAACCATAAAAATGTAGGTCAATATGCTAAGCTTGGGACCATATCAGTGACATGATCAGATGTTATTTTTTAAAGAGTACATTCTTACAGATGCACACTGGATGGGTGAGGCTTTGTGGGCAAATGGGATGGGAAAAAAAGATAATATATTCTAAACGATGATGTTGGCAGCTTTATCAAAAAAAAGAGACATGACGACTTTTACAAATGGCTGTCTTGTTCCAAAGCTCTGCCCTCTATCTTAAGGAGGCTGCCAGGTCACTGACGGAATCTTGGTTTATTCTCCACAGTAATGAGGAATATTATAAAACTCAATCTTCACTGCTGGCACTGCAAAAAGTTATATTTTAAAATATATAAACAGAAGTTACAAGAATTCAAGAGAATAAAGGCGCTTTCTTTTCCCCTTTGTAAGCTATGAATACATTGCAAAATCTAGGGCAGTTAGATACTGTATTTAAATTCAGATGTGATATTTACATATGCTACTTTTTCTTTTTATAAAGAGCAGCTCTAGTAAAATTTAATCAGCCTTTGCGAGTTTGCATACTATGTGCTGAGAGAGTGGGCTAATCCAAATAGATTGTTTCAATCTGGCTGAATTCTTCAACCAAATTTACCAACAGAGATGGCAGCAGAAAAGGTTTCCCTATAACAGGAAAACCAAATAACATTGCATGAAAGAGATAAAAGTTTGTCTCATGGATTGGTGCATAGTCTTTGGAGCACAAAACTGAAAGTAGTTAGAGCAGTTATCAGGAACTGGGGTTTCTTATAACCATATTGTTCTGCCATTTTCAGTTTATTCGTTTTTGTGATTCAAAATGGTTATTAAAGCTTCAAGCACCATTTTCTCCTTTGCCAGTAGAGAGAGGAAAGAATGTAGATTGTTGCACCTCTGTGAGGGTTTCTTAGAAATTATGAATGATGCATAGTAACAGGCTAAAAAGTATTACTCCAGACAACATTATTCTGATATGTAATTAAATCGTCTATAGCGAAGGAAAATACCTCCACTCTATATTAAACTTGTACACTAGGACTCACTGATGAAGTACAACACTGGATCAAGTATTATAATATTAATAGAATACAAATTACTTGGTTTAGCAATACAAATAATTATTTGTTTACCAGTTTCAAAATTTAAAAATACTCTTAGTGGTCTGTATAGATAGTGTGTAAAAGATACATCAATTGATAGAGTAGAAACTAAATAGTTTCACTGCTCCAAATTATATATATATATATATATATATATATATATATATATATATATATACATATATATATATATATCAAGAACACAAACATGTATAACATAGATAAATTTAAAACATGTATAAAATTTAAAACATATGTACAACAGATAAATTTATTTTTATATTTTAATCATATATCTCCCTCCTCCTCAATCATAGTTTTGTTTGATTGTTTGCTTGGAGGTCATAATCTGCAATGCTCAGGGGTTACTACTAAACTCTGCACTTAGGAATTACTCTTGGTGGGTGCTCAACCATATAGGATGACAGGGATAGAACTTTAAGTGGATGTGTTCAAGGTAAGTGCCCTACTGATCATATTATCTTTCTGGCCTTGACAATCATATATTTTTAAAAGGCCATAATGATGAAGCTTGGGGATAAAGCCCAAAAAGATAACCCATGAGTGCTACAGGTGTAACCTGGTAGTTTTCACATCTCTGGATTCTGAGCACACAGAAACGAAGTCTCTCTTTTTCCCCAATTTCCCCCATTCCATCAGCTGCTTATGATACTTCTATAACTAGCACACACAACACACAAACTGACATTGAAATACAAATATTGAATACAAATACATCTTAAACTCAACCCCCTCTGTGCACAGATGAAAAACTTTGGTATTTTTTGTGTTCTTTAGGAAAACAAAAAGTTATAGGTGTATTTTCATTTTTATTTTGGTGTAAAGCAAATGTTTTAAGTTATTACATTATCCACACAACTTTTCCAACCCTCACTAATCACTACTAACCTCCACAGCACTCTCCAACTCTCCTTGCCTCCAGACAGATGAACATCATGCTCAGATGTTGACTTAGGTGTTGTGTCATGCCCATCTCTGTCTAATGCAAGGGAAAGCTGCTCCCACGGCACTATTTCTCTTCATTCCACACCCTATGTACCCATAGAGGGAAAATCTTATCTGAATAATTGATTAGCATTGGATTAAGGAATGTTCATATTTGATTGGCTGTGCTTCTCAGGTCATAGGCAAGCTGTACCTGATCTTGCATCCAGGAGAAAGAGGTTTTAAATACTAATCAGAGACAAGGGAGGTTTGTTAAAGATTATGATTTTGAAGTGGTAGGGCCACTTGTAGTACCTTTAAACATCTTCCTATGGGTGAAGTGATTTGTCCTGATATAAACGTAACATCCCATATAGTAGATAGACAATTGTTAGAAATTCAAACATTAGTAAGAAATGTAAAACTTTAAAATGAGAACAGTAAGTGGGTAGTGAAAGGAGGGGGGGCCCTATTTTGTGAAGGAACCCATGTACAGGTTTCCCTTGGGAGGGGGGGACCCTATTTTGTGAAGGAACCCATGTGCTAAAAGGGAAGGCTCAAGCCCTGCCCCTTTCTTGCAACTGATTCGTCGCCGAGGGGAAATCCCGCCCTCACCGCCACCTCATTCGTGTTGCCCTAGTTACTTGGCGAAGGCTCCACCCTCAAGGCTCCTCCCACTTCCTATCTCATATAGGGGGGAACGGAAGGAGCTTGGCGCTCTCTGGCCATGCCGGACCCAGGCGAATGATTCTAGCGTGCTTTCTCTCTTGCCTCTGTCTGGACAGATGCACTGGTGACCCTAAACTGTCAGACAATGAATAAACTCACTTAATCTTTTTGTTTGGGCCTCTGTCTCTTCATTTATATGGCCGGGCAGCGGAAATGGGGTATTTTGAACCCTTACAGTAGTTTGTTTTAGAAGGCTTCCATGAAATTATTCCCTCAGTATGAACAATTCAGTTAATCTCTTCTCACATTCCCTATCCACATGACTGTGATAACATATAAAATGTAACTCAAGGCTGGAGCGGTGGCACGGAGCAGTAAGGTGTCTTGGCGCTAGCCTAGGAAGGACCACAGTTCTATCTCCCCTCCCCCTTCCCATATGGTCCTCCAACCCAGGAACAATTTCTGAGAGCATAGCCTGAAGTAACCCCTGAGTAATCACCTGCTGTGGCAAAAAAAAAAAACAAAAATGTACCTCAAGTTTGTAAGATTTATTATATTTATTTCAAAATATTTATTATATACTATATACAACATATTATTATATATTATAAATATTTATTATTTTATTATATTTATTATATATGGGTTATTGAAAAAGAAAATTAAGAATATAAGGAAAAAAATATGGAAAATGGAAATGGAAAAATAAGCAAGCTGAGATGTTTCAGTATTTCAAAATAATTTAGAAGAATTATATTGTTTTGAAACTGAATTTTAATAAAGAAAAAAGAAGGAAAGGATAGTTAAATGTATTAAATTAATGCTAAAACTAAAAGAAAAATATGTTACTATGAAAAGTAACCCATCTACTAGAAAAAATAAGAATCTCAGGGAAAGTGAGATTTAAAATAAAGTTGCAAATAATTTAGTTATATTCAACTCAGAACACTTGTGGAAATTTCAAAATAGAATGCCTTAGAAAATAAATTTTGGGAGAAATCTCACTGAAATATACAATCATAATTGATATAGAATATAGATTTCAAAAGCACATTTTGGTCTAGAAATTTGTGATCCAGAGATTGAGATAATTTTTGCCACTTTGAAATTCTACAAGATCAACTTAAAGTGATGACCTTGACAATAGAAAATAAATATGTCCAAAACTATAGAAAAGTCAAACTTGGTGGGTAGTTACTTTTATAAATGTAGGGGCCATATTTTCAAAAACAATGAACAAGTGTTTGCTGGAAATTAAACAGTTATGACAAAAGGGGCAAAGTGATAATATAATGGAATGAGCATTTACTTTGCATGTAGGTTCTATTGCCAGCATCCCATATGGTCTCCTGTATACCTCTAGAAGTAATTTTTGAGGAAGGAGCAAAGAGTGATCCCTGATTATTGCAGATGTGCCCCCCCCCCAAAAAAGAAAAGATTGAAGCAAAGGATGTGAAATAAAGTTAGTTAGAAAAGCAATAGGACAGTAAGTTGCTATTGCATTTTTATTTTTTATTTTCACTTTTTTTTTAGTGAAGTAAAACGTTTTATTTAGGAGATATGAAAGGGACAGACAAGGTTCAATAAAGCAATATATCTTAATTTTTCCACTCACTTCCTTCCCTTTTTGAAAAATTATTACATATATATATAAAAATTATTAGTAAAAAATGAAAGGATACATACTGATATTCTTACTCAGCAGTTTAAGCCAGTTTCTTACAGTTACTATATTTTGTCTTTCCTCTAAATTAACCCAATCTATTTTTAAACTTTTTGGTTTACTCTTATTTTTTTCCTCATTCCAAATAGTTCCTATGTCCCTTACCTGTGGAATTTTACACTTGAGCAGAGCGCTAATGGTTGACGACAAAAGGACTGCTAATTGCACCAATTAAGAGGTGTGAATGTCACCCTTTACCTACCAACTTTGTTACTCAACATGTTAATTAGTAATTGTACAGGTGCAGGTTTTTAAGTTCACAAGGTTAACACCAAGACACAGCTTTGTTTTGGCTGTTTATTTAAACATTGAAAAATCACAGTAAAGGGCTGATCTATGTTGGAGAATGAACAGATGTCATTACTGTACTTTCTCAGAAGGAAAATCTTCCTTCTGACTTTAAGCAATAAAAGTGACCTTCCAAGAAATAATTCTCCTCCGAAATAGGCTTATTTTTGTGTAACAAACTGTAGTACTCTACTGGAAGGTCAGTTCAGTGCACCATATACTACATAAGAACTAAGATATCACTATGACTAGTCTAATTAGGGAAGGTGACAAAACTTTATTTTATAAAAAGAAGACCTGAAGCCCAAGTCAATATATGACTTACTCAAGACCATTAAAGTAGTTTAATTTACTTCATCTCAATTTGAAAAGTGAGATAAAATTTGAGAAGAGCTAACTAACCTTCAGTTGTTCTCTAGAAGAATGAGTAATTCCTATGAGAAGCTGGTAATTTTTAGCGTGTCCTCAAGCCTACTGAAATATCTTTGCTCTTTCCATGCATCTGTAAGAGCAACTGTTGTTTTCAGTCATTCTTGGGGAAAGTGTGCAGTAAGGCCTCTGCTATTTTTGTGGTAGACTCCACAACAAATAAAGTATGTTTCTGTGAAGTCTAGTGTGGCTCCTTAGAACCTGAGAATTGCTATGCAATGGTAAAACCAACTGATGATTTGAAACCAATGCATAAAACCATGTTTGAAGATATTTATCTGAGTTCTGTAAATCCAGTGAGACTCTTACTGGTCTCTCCTCCCCAACTGCATTTTGCACTTTTTTTTTTGGTTCATATTATTGTTTTGCTAAAATATAAAATGTTCATGAGAGATGACTATAAACGTTATGTCTTACAATAAGATCTATAATCATACTCCTCAGTGATGACTATTAAAAATACACTTGTTTGTAACTTCAAGAATAAAACTCATACTTGCATAAGCATTTTAATAGTTAAAATATGCAAATTGAGTGCAAATTTCCATACTTTCACTCATTATTTTATTTATTTATGCCACTTATTATACTACTTATTTATAAATTTTTCCTTATAATACACATTTAATTTCACTATATTTTTGCTATCTAAATATAGCATTATAATTTAAAATATTTTTTTCATATAATGACAGTTTTAATTTTTATGATGGTAAAAATTGCTATGATAAGTAGTCCTTGTTTAGAAGTAGGGTTCGATTGCTTCTTGGCCTTTTGACTAAGATCAAGTGTAGAAGTAGGGTCCAGAGAGAGAGCTTAGAGGTTTGATCCTGTCATCACATGGTCCCCTAAGCATCACTGTGTGTGTTTCTGTAGGCTCTGGGAGTTTCTAAGAACCACTAGAGTGACCTGGATCATCCCTTGAACATGTAATGGACAGATATGGTGTTGGAAGATACTGAGAATTATTGTGGTTTTTTTGTTTGTTTATTTTGGCCTGGTTTTGGTGTTTGGGTCATAACCAGCAGCTCTCAGGGGTTACTCCTAGCTCTACGCTCAAAAATTGCTCCTGGCAGGCACAGGGGATCATATGGAATGCCAGGAATTGAACCACTGCTTGTCCTGGGTTGGCTAAGTGCAAGGCAAACACCTTACCTCTGTGTTATCTCTCTGCCCCTTATTGTGTGGTTTTCATCATAGCATTGGAGCTGTACCATATGCTCCAGTCCTTGCATTTAACCTTTAGCCCCATTGACTTAGAAACTTATGGAGTGATGCCTGTGTTCTGTATATGACTCAGGAGGCCTCTCTTCAAAATGAATACATTCTAAGTAGAATCAGAATTTATATGCATGTGCCACTGCATATTCTTGCTTATCAAACTAAGACTAAGACTAAATAAGCTACATGTACTTATCTATTAGCTGTGAACTGATATGCTCCTTTATCTTAACTTACTAATTTGTATAACATTATTTAAAAAATTAATTGCAATCTGATCATTAAAAATGACATTTTAACTTGAATTTATTTGCTTATAAATTAAAAAGAATATATAGTCATGCATCTTAGTTATTTGCTTATGTCTGTTTTGTTACCTTCCTTTCAGTAGAGTTAAACTTTTTCATCATTACACTTGTAAATATTCTCACCCATAAATTTGTTGATCTTAATTTGGGAAAGTTAATTATTTTTGTAGACTAATTAAACATTTTTACATTACTAATATTCTATTTATTATCAGTCTATTTATCACTGTTCTATTTATTACCATAAATATACTATTTATTATCAACAGTGCTTTTATGTTCAAAATTACAAAAATATTCTAAAATATTAAAATATTTAAAGATAAAGCAATTTATTATTATAATTAGATGTAAATCTATAGGTATTTATTGGTATATGTTATAAAATGATATTTAAAGTTATTAGTTTTTATATCAGAATAGTTGGCAAGTTTATAAAGACTTGTCTAGCCTAGTAGTGTACTGGACATGAAGTAATGAGTTGGAACTTGCTAAATTTGGTTAAAATGAAGGTCAGAAGTAACATGTATTTATTTAGGAATTGAGTGTTTCAATTAGTCTTTGAGATAGTTGTTTGGCGTGCTAACTTGTTGAGGCCCATCCTTAGTTTTCAGCAGTATTTTCTTTTTCCCTATTATTCTTAACACAGAAGTACTGCAATAAATAATAGAATATTCATTGTGTGGTCAGTCTGAGAAACTATGAAAGAATTTTTATGGTTTCCATTCCCAGTATATTAGAACCTATTAACTGCCCAATGAAGTGAGTTTTCAATCTTCTATATCTTAATAATAAAACCTCTTGATTGTAGAGCATCAATAGACATTATACATCTCTCAACTTCCTTTATAGTTAGTCATGGCCACATGACTAATATCTTATGAGTGGGGTATAAGCAAAATTGATACATATAATTTCTATCTGATGTTCTTAGAAGGTTTCTTTTTTCCTCTTTATTCCTTTTTCTAGAACATGTATGTGCAGCAAATTTAATTTTAACCAGTAAGGCAGTCAACCCTGTAGTGTTTGTGATTCTTCCATGCTTCAAGCCATTATTGGTACCATCATTAGTTTACTCTAAAGCAGCGGTTTTCAAACACAGATTTATACAAATATTGAGAAATCACTGGTCTGATGGAATGGTTATTAACATTAATTTGTGGACCAGTGCACAAAGTAGTAGCAGGTGGTGCAGAATAGTGATGCTGGTCTTCATGAATTATGATTTTGAAAGTCAATGCTGTTTTAAAGCAAAATGCAATGGAAAGTTGTAGCATGTGGGCCCAAACCATCAAGTTACATGAGACCCTAAGAGTGCAGGTTTGTTGTGTATATAAACATTATTATGTTACTGACCCTACCCTGATCTGTGATTGTGCCCTACCCTAGGGTGTGACCTGGCATTCTGCCCCTACCCTAGGGTGATACCTGATTCTGCTTCCACCATTGGGTGGTACCTGATTCTGGGGCATAAAAAGCAAGCATCTGTGGAAGGGGGAAGCTTTTTTTTCCTTTCTGGCCTATTCCTAGGCCTTTGGGGGCTTCGACTTCTTCAAGGAATAAAGAGCTATTTTCTTCGGAAGCCTGGCTGCCTTTTGGCTTTCTTCCGGCCGTGTTCACCTCAGAACCGCTGGTTGAGCAGGGTGGCAGACACGTTCTCTGAACTGGAGGGGAAAGACCTCATTCTCCATCCCTCCATCAGTGAACCTCTTCAGGGGCTGACTTGCTACACAGGTTCTCATTACTGGTCACTGACAATACCCTAACAAATACCCTAAATTCATATATTTCTAACATAATACTTTCTCAAAAAGAATAATAGAGACTTCTCAAACTATACTAGAGATTTCCTACTTGGAGTTTCTCGATGGTTGTGTTTATCCCACCCTGACAAATGTGTCCCTTAATAAATCTTATTTGCATTTGTCTGAGCATCTTATAAAGAGGAAATTCTTTACAGCCTGTGTTCTGAGTCCTGAAGGATTCTCACTTCAGCATGGACAATAAGACAATAAAAGGATACTGAACTAAACCTTGTTGTTCAAGAATAGGTTGTATTGCCATGATGGCACCCAATTAAAAAACTTGAAGATCTTTGAATTTGTAGAGACATCCACTGCTATTCCTGGGACTGCTATGGAAAGGAGAAATAAGCTTCTATATCATACATTAGCCTCTGTAAATAAAGTCCCATTATTTCAACAGTTAAGGTCATATTCTGACAGGTAGATAGAAGCCACTTCCAGATGGCCTTCATCTCTGATTTCAAACCTCACTGATAGTGATTTGCAGTTTACTTTTGCTCTCCAATATTGGCCTTCTTGGTTTGGCTTCTTTTCATATTCATATGTTGTCTTACACATATGTTGAACCAATAGGAGACTTTGATACAGTGAGGTGAAGGATGGAGTTCATATAATCTGGTTCATTTAATTGATTACTTTAAATCATATTTATGTAAATATCATGGTGTGGACCAATTTGTGAGATGCTAAAAACAAACAGGGCATGAAACTTCTGAGGGTGTACCACAAATTAATATCTACTTGTTATTAATTTTTAAACACTATCACTTGTTTATTTTAATTTTATTTTTTCTAGAAATATCTTTATTGAAGCACTATGGTTACAAATAAGTTTGTGGTTGGGTTTCAGTCATAATAAGTACACCTCATTCAATAGTGCAACCTTCTTGCCACCAATGCATCCCATTTCTCTCCTTACCCACCTCCCGATTATCTTTGAGACAGGCATTCTATTTCTTTCACTCACTACCATTGCCATGATAGTTGTTGGTGCAGTCATTTCTCTAACTGCACTCACCAACTTTGTGGCAAGCTTTAGATCATGGATTGGTCTTTCCAGCCCTCAGCTGTATTGTCTCTAAGTATTATATACTGTCTTTTTTTTTTCTTAAAACCCGCAGATGAGTGAGGCTATTCTGTACCTATCTCTCTCCCTATGACTCTTTTCATTCAGCATAATAGTTTCCATGTCCATCCATGTATAAGGAAATTTCATGACTTCATTTTTCCTAACAGCTGCATAGTATTCCATTGTGTATATGTAACACAGTTTCTTTAGCTGTTTATCTGTTGTCAGGCCTCTGGGTTGTTTACAGATTCTGGCTATTGTTAAATAGTACTACAATGAACATAGGAACACAGAAGGTATTTTTGTATTGTGTTTTTGTGTTCTTAGGGTATATCCCTAGGAGTAGTATTACTGGATCTTATGGCAGCTCAATTTCAGTTTTTTGATAAATATCCATATTGTTTTCCAGAAAGGCTAGACTAGAAAGCATTCCCACCAGCAGTGAATGAGAGAACACTGATTGTTCTTGGTCTTTGTGATGTGTGCCAGTTTCTGTGGCTTGAGATGATACCTTATTGTTGTTTCAATTTGCATCTCCCTGATGATGAGTGATGTGGAGCATTTTTTCATGTGCCTTTTGACCAGCTGTATTTTTTCTTTGAAAAATTGTTCATTGCTTCTCTCCATTTTTTATGGGTTTAGATGTTTTTTTCTTGTTAAGTTCTGTCAGTAGCTTGTATATTTTAGCGATTGGCCCCTTATCAGATGGATATTGAGTGAATAGTTTTTCCCATCCTGCAGGCGGCCCTTATGTCCTAGTCACTATTTCCTTTGAGGTGCAGAAGCTTCTCCGTTTAATATAGTTCCACTTGTTTATCTCTGCTTTAACTTGTTTGGACAGTGCTGTTTTCTCCTTGAGAATGTCTTTGGTTTCAATGTCATGAGATGTTTTATCTCTGTTTTCTTCTACATACCTTATGGTTTTGGGTCTGATATCAAGGTCTTTAATCCATTTGGATTTTACCTTTGTGCACGGGGGTTATATGGAGGTTATAATTTGCTTTTTTGCATGTGGCTGACCAGTTGTTTCAACACGACTTTTGAAAGAGGCTTTTCTTGCACCATTTTGTGTTTCTTACCTTTTTATCGAAGATTAATTGTACGTCTGGGGGATCATTCTCTGAATACTCAAATTTCTTTCATTTATCTGAGGTTCTGTCTTTATTTCAATACCATGCTGTTTTAATGACTATTGCTTTGCAGTACAATTTAAAGCTGGGGAAATGATGCCTCTCATATACTTTTTTCTCAGGGTTGCTTTAGTTATTCTTGGACGTTTATTGTTCCAAATGTATTTCAGGAGGGTTTGAGCCACTTTTTGAAGAATGTCATGAGTATCCTTAGAGTGATTACATTAAATCTGTACAATGCACCACTCCTAGGGATATACCTTATGAACAAAAAAATACAACACAAAAATCTCTTCTTCACACCTATATTCATTGCAGTACTATTTACAACAGCTAGACTCTGGAAACAACCAAGATGCCCTTCAACAGATGAATGGCTAAAGAAACTGTGGTAATATACAAAATGGAATATTATGTAGCCATAAGGAGAGATGAAGTCATGAAATTTTCCTATATGTACATGGAACTATCATGCTGAGTGAAATAAGTCAGAGAGAGAAATAGACACAGAATAGTCTCCCTCATCTATGGGTTTTAAGAAAAATAAAAGACATTTTTACAATAATTCCCAGAGACAAAAGAGAGGAGGACTGGAAGTTCTAGCTCGCAACATGAAGCTCACCAAAACGAGTGATGAGTACAGTTAGAGAAATAACTACAATGAGAACTATCATAACAATGTGAATGAATGAGGGAAGTAGAAAGCCTGTTTCCAGGTCAGGTGGGGATGGGGTGGGGGTTGGTGGTGGAAATGTTGCACTGGTGAAGGGGGATGTTCTTTACATGACTGAAACCCAACTACAATCATATCTGTAATCAAGGTGTTTAAATAAAGATACTAATAAAAATAATCTGTACAATGCTTTGAGGAGTATTGCCATTTTAATGATATTAATTCTTTAAATCCATAAATGCTTATGTGTCTCCATTTTCTTGTGCTCTCTTTTATTTTTTGAATCAGTGTTTTATAGTTTCTTCGTCCTTTGCCTCTTTAGTTTAGATGATTACGAAGTATTTGATTTTCTGTGACACTATTGTGAATGGGATAGTGTTTATAATGTCCAATTCTTCTCTACCATTATTTATGTATAAGGAGGCCATTGATTTTTGCATGTTAGCCATTTTGCTTTATGAATCTATTGTTTCTAGAAGTTTTTGGGTAGAGTCTTCATGGTTTTCTAAGTATAGTATCATGTTATCTGCAAACAGTAAGAGCTTGATTTCTTTCTTTCCTATCTGGATACCCTTGGTATCCTTTTCTTTCCTAATTGCTATGGCCAGTACTTCCAGTACTATGTTAATTAGGAGTGGTGAGAAGTGGTAGCCTTATCTTGTACCAAATTTTAGAGGAAATGCTATTATTTCAGTTGCATTGAGTATAATATTTGCCATGGGCTTGTGGTAAATGACCTTGACTATGTTGAGTCAAGTTCCCTCCTTCCCCATCTTATTGAAAAAAAAAAAAGTAAAATCATTTTAAATCTTGACCTCTGAAATAGTATCCAGTCCAAATAGGTAATGAGATGGCTGGAAGACAGTTACAGATAAAATGAAGTGTCATTATTTTTTTCCACTTCTTTCACTTCTCCAAGGAATTTTTTTTTAATCTCTTTACCAGTGCCCAGACAGAATGCAGACAGCAGGGATCTCACACATGTGCACATCACTTTTGCAAGAGGCTATGAAATCTGAAGGGCCAGGAAGATTCTGATTCTATGGAGATTCAGTGACAAGATAAAGAGCAGCAAGTCTACATAAGGGACTCCGGTGACAGGATTCTAGTTTTAGATTTTAGAATACTGGCTGGGAGATGGCATAGGGACAAGAAAGAATCATTGTACAGTGGAGGTGACCCAAAAGGAAGGGACAGTACACAAACCAGGCCATGAGTGATGTTGTAACTGGATAAAAGAAGATGTCTGGATATTGGGGAGGAACTCAGAACCATTTACTTACTTAAACTGTACAGTCAACTTTAATATCTTAAGCACCTGAATTTTGTATGCAAACCTCTCATACAATTTTCAAGAACGCAGGAGTTGAGGAGTAAATCCACTTTCTTGCCGACAGCTTCTGAAAAGTTTGATGGAATTTCAATGCCAAGTTTGTTTTATTGTTTCTACTGAAAGGATTTCTTCAAAATAATTAGTAATAGAAAATTTTGCTGTACTTACTTGTCCTTATTCCAATATTTTTAATCTAAGTGCCTAGAGTTGTCAGGGAATTATTCCAATATTTTGAATATAAGTACCTAAAGTTATCAGTGAATCATCATGATCTTTCTTCTAACTGTTGGAAACATAAATTTTTGTTTCAAAAAATACTCTGAGTGACATCATTTCTCAATAGATATAAATTAATAATGATTTCTGCAGCTAGTCAAATGTGGGTCTCCTTTTAAAGGGTAGCAATGGCTTTGTCCAGGCTCTTAAGATTCTTGCTATAAGAGAGAAGACTAAAATGCAATTAAATAGCCCTGTCAGGAGAGGGGTCTTCTAGTCCAGGCTATGAGTTTCCAGTGCCAGGAAAATGATTTGTCTAGGACAGGAGGTTTGCACAGGCAGACAGTCTCTGGAAGCTTATCAAAGGGGAAGGAAGAGAAGAGGGGTGTTTCTGAACTAAGAAAGTTGGCAAAACACAGCTTTCTCTAAATCTCTCAGGAACTGTATAAACCAAACAGCGAGCAAGGTGGTCAAGGCCGATTTCCAGTGGGAGCAATAAGGTCCGAGGTAGGGGAGCCCAGACTTAACCAAAGCTCAGTTTTGGGGGCCATCCTTGAGGGTGGATGCTCGGGAAGAAGGTGCTCATTGTCTGCAGTGACTAGGCAATCAGTTGTGAGCAGAGACTTGTGTCATTTTGTGCGCAGTAATGAAGCCTGACGAGAGGTCTCCAGCTTGCAGAATGCCGGCTGTTGTCCTCAAAAATGCAAACCATCGCCTCGGGCCATGGAATCGGGAACAGGCCGAGGATGGGGGCTCAGGCTGGGCACCCCACAGCTCAGCCTCCCTTTAGCACGCAAGACTTGGACGTCGAAAGCTGGTCTTTACCCTTGGACATAAGGACAGAAAAGAAAAGGATGTTTTTTTTTCCCCTTCCCCGGTGGAAGTCCCAGAGGCTGCTGGTTTTAATCCTGACTTTTTCTGTCGAGCAGAATTAAATTTACTGGGGGAAGGGGACCGGCCCCCACAATTCTCAACTCCCCAAGCTTTTATTTTTTTTTTCATGCAAAATAATTCTTTTGAACTTGAAAGCTCGATTTTCTCCTCCCTCCCCTGCGCCCCCTCTTCCCTGCCACCCCTTTATGGTCTTTGTTTTCTCAGTAGAGTAGTTAAGTCAATAGCCTGCTTCCCTCGGCCTGTCTTTTTGGGAACAATAGCTCATTAAGAAGCAATGGGTGAGGCTAGCTTTGGGGTTCACTGTAGCCCTGCTTTGGTTTAGAAACCCACCACCTGCAGGAAGTGACTTGAGTTTTTTTGTTTTTGTTTTTGTTTTTCTTTCACCCACAGCCTGACACCTCCTCCCAGGAGGATTTCTTGGGACAGCCCCCCACCCACCCACCCCGAAAACCTGGCCCAGTCTAGGGTGCCAGGATTTGGGCCTAGCTTGGCTGAGTAATGAATGGCCTGCCTGGCCCCTTTCTTTCTGTAGTGACCTTGTTTGTTTGCTCTGAGACATTGCCTTCAGGTTTCTTCAGCAGCCTTCTGACCCTCATGCAGCAGAGACTTTTGTGACTCAGCAGAGACTTTTGTGACTCTTGAGAAAAGGCCATTTGTGTGTTGTCACTTCTCTCTGAGGGTTTGGCTGTCCGCAGAATTCATTTCAGAAACCCTCTGGGGTCTTTCCAGTCTCTTGGAAAGCGAACGAAACCCTGAAGCATGCATGTCTGCACGTGTATATATATGTGGGGGATGAATGGGGATAATATTTTTGTTGTGCAAACGTTTAGGTCCAGATTATTTCTATGAAATTTGTGACAGACAACAAAGGATTAGAAAAACCACCCTGTCGATTTTCTGCTGTCAAGGAAACAAGCTGTTCGCCCCATTTAAAGCTCCCTTGGTAAACTTGGTGAAAACTTTATTAAGAATTGATGAAAATAGTCAGTCTTTCACAGAACTCACCTGGGGTGTTTTCTAGAGCTTACCATATGCCTTGGGAGTGCATCATGAATCCCAGCTTTCCTAAATGCCCTGGGTTTTTTAGAAGGCCTAGTGAAAAGGCCTGCTCAGAGAGGCCTAGCCCCCTGAGATTTTTGAGTTTCTGTAAAAAAAAAACAAAAACAAAAAACAAACCTTATACCTCAATAGCACTTCTTGCTTCATAAAATTGCCAAACCTGCTCTCTTAAACCTTCAGGAAAATAGGGCATTCAGAAAAGTGCATAAACTGTACAAATGCACAAGTTAAAGGCAGGTAACCAATTGACTACTGCATTAGGGTTTTAACTGGAAAACTTGGAGCATGGAAACCCTATTTGTAATTCTTCATCTCCTTTTGCACATTTTTTTATTTACTTGCTAATTACTTTCCTTGAATTTTCACTTCCTAGGGAAATTTGGCAATTAGTCCAGGATTTCCTTTCTCTTCACTGTGGCCATATCCCCACTGACGATCTTTTCTTCATTAAGAGTCAATTTATCCCACAGACCACTCTGACTACGGTACAACTTAATAAACTAGAGCTGGGAGCCCATTGGTAGTACTTTTGACAATTTCAGAGTGATTTTTTTAAAACTGTTCTCTTTATTAACATGGATAAAGGTCATTTGAATATCCAAATCCACAGATGGAGGTTGCCAGAATGAGCTGGCCTACATCATAATTAGTCTGACTTAAAGGGAATAGCTCACAGTCAGGGAAACTTAATACACTTCCAAATATACCAACTCAACTTGAGCTAGCTTAGCTTACCTTAAATAATGGAACTAACTAGCCTTACAAGGAAACCTTTGCCTTCCTAGTCAACCATTCTGTTTTTCTACACTTCTAGAACTCTATAAACTCTCCATCACTCCAAATCTCCCCAGGAAAAATGTTCTATTGCTTGTGAGACATTGAGCTTCCCTTTAAAAAATATACCAATATTATTAATAAATTGTATTATTTTTTCATGCAACAATATTCACAGTAATCTGAAGATTTAATTCTTACTCTCAAGTAAAACAGCTGAAGTTTCTGTAAATTGTGAATTTGTTGTCTCTTTAATTATCCCACTCTCTACCATTCCTAGGCAAAGAGACTAGTTTGCAAATGCACAAGCTTTAGCTTTATTTTTATGGAAATTGTTATTCTCTGCTATTTTGTGAAACTGGAATATAAATTGTGATGTACAAACAAGTAAAAATCAAAGTCAAATTAGCATAATATTGTTTCAGAGTAAAGGAAGGTTCTTCTTAGTGGAAAGAACACAGGATTGGTTGGTGAAAGATCTGGTTTTTGCCATCATAGTCGCTGAGATGACTCAATCTATTTACTGGTTCCAATGGAGGCAGACATATTAACTTCTGAGTTTTGGACTCCACATCTGCAAAACTAGTTTTGTTATACTTAGAGTGTTTTCATGGGTACTAAATGAGATAATACATTTAATTTACTAAGCCTAGCACAGATTAAGGTGTAAATAAATGGTACCAAATATAAGAATATGTCGAATGCATTAAATTTTTGACAACAGATATACAGCAACAGATAATTCCCCACCCTCCCTT